>SZWC01003701.1:139490-164368 GCA_023375785.1 Penium margaritaceum | reverse complement strand
GAGAGAGAGAGAGAGAGAGAGAGAGAGAGAAAGAGAGAGAGAGAGAGAGAGAGAGAGAGAGAAAGAGAGAGAGAGAGAGAGAGAGAGAGAGAGAAAGAGAGAGAGAGAGAGAGAGAGAGAGAGAGAGAGAGAGAGAGAGAGAGAGAGAGAGAGGGAAAGAGAGAGAGGCGGCTGCCTCAGTGTAGGCTACAATTGTGCATCCAACAGGTGTGCCTATGAGAGCCCTTCTAGCTCTTGATGTGGCTGCAAGTGTAGCCGCTGCGGCGGCAACTGCGTCAAGAACTGCACCGGCAAGACTGAAAGCATTAGTATGGGAGGATAGCACTTGGATACGAGTGAGTTGCTCTTGGATGTTGGTTGCACAGGCTGGTATGAGAATTTCTGTGCTGCCTGAAGCAGCCTGACATGTTTGTGAGGCAGGTGGGCGCATCCCTGGATGCGCCCAATAAGTTAAGTAGGTCAGTTGTGGTATAAATGCAACGATCAATTTCATGCTCTCTCATCTCTTTCTGACGGCAAATGTTGTTTCACTTGTAATCAAAGAAAAAGTATGCGTACCCACAGAAGCACATCGGTGTTGTGCAGTTGTGAGTCCTAGCGGTCGAAATCTGGTCCGCCAGCTCCCATTCCCGATCCCTTGCTGTAGTACGCGGTTAGCCAGGATCATAGCTGTACTCCCCTTCTGATGGTGGTGGGTACCCCAGCGTGTCTGATGGAGGGCAACCGGTAAAGCTGCACACCGAATCCTAGGGTGGATTTGGATTCGTGTGGCCGGATCCAGGCCTGGATCCGGATTCGTGGATCCGAGACCCGGATTCACGAATCCACCTGGACTCATGAATTTCCGACTCCAGTGGCAAGGCTCACTAACTGTTTCTAGCAAGGCTTACGGAGAAGAATTCAGAAGCTCTTGCAGACTTTGGATGTGAGGTGACCTTTACATAGCCTTTTCAGTTTGGCCTTGCTTCAGGATCCGTATCCTGGAAGCAATGCAGGTGCAGGTGCTTCCAGCCTTGGCACTTCAAGGGTACAACACGTGGCAAGTTCCACATAGTTTTTTTTCCAATGATTTTGAGGCTGCGAACATGGATGGGGACACTCGTAGCACTAAATGATGGTGGACTTGTCGGGTGGCTAGCCTCACCCACACAAGTTGAAGGCCAGATTCTGAATGTAAGTGTGAGGTTTGGTAATTGGCTGGGCCTCAAAGCGCAAAATCAGATCTTCCGTAACTGGCTGAGAGTGACAGCCATGTGAAGGCACAAGTATAATGCACGCAGTAAAATCCCTTGCATGGAAACTCAAAGGAACATCTGGCATCTCGCATGCGATCCTGTGATGGTTTGTGATTTTGTGTGGTTCTCTGTGGTTTGTGACTCTTGCAGCCGTGCACGATAACACAAGTCAGAGAACACATGTGTCATGCCAGGTCACTAAACCTGCACATGCACGATCGGGGCCTTGTCGGCCCTGGAAAGAGCACTTAGGAATTCCGGAGTTTCAGAACTTTGAAACTCCGCGTACATCTCTGCTCCAGAAGTCCAGGTAGACCTTGAATGCCCATTTGGTGGACATGAAATTCGAAGTGTAAGAAGATCCCTGTCACTCCTCCGCCCTCGGGATTTGATTCTGGATTCATGAATCCCAAATGACACCCATCTCTGGATCCAAATTCGTGAATCCAGATCCAGATTTGGGATTCGTGGATAAGATTCACAAATCCCTGGATTTGTGTGCAGCCTTAGCAATTGGGTACAGCTGGTGCACAAATAGTTATGGGCAACAGTGATGGATATGCATTCAAGTCGACCAAGGGGCAGCGGAAGATTTTGCCACTGATGCGGCTGTTGTAGCGAGATGTTGCTGCCACAGGGATGCTGAGACGGTTGATAGCAGAAGATGCAGGCTAGTGCTATCAATACTCCTTGACAGAGCAAGGTAATGGAAGTAGAGACACCAAAGCAGCTGAGGTCAGCAGGAGGACTACCAATAATGAGGAGATCACTTTCAGATGAGCAGCCAAGGTGGCTGAGGGGGAGCGGCAGTGGTTGCGCTGGCAGATGTGGAAGCTGCTGTGTGACTTTGCCATGGTAGAGATGCCGAATTGTGAAATGGCAGTGCCTAGGCATACCACCGGAGGAGATTGTAGTGGTGGGTGAGAGGCCGAGACAAAGGTGCTGAAGTGGAAGGGATTGTTGTGGCAGATGCATCTGTTTTTGCGTGGGTTCACCATGGGAAATTTGCCAAAACGGTTGCTCAAAGTGGACATAGTCTGTTGCATTTGTAGAGATGCTGAGGTGGTGGATAAAAGAGGCCATAATCTGCTTCTTTTTAGGCTGGTTCAACACTGCAAGGTCGTCATGGCACAGATTCTGGGACGGCGAAGAGCAGCGGAGAGGTTATGCTGCAACAGCGTGAGATCACGGAGTTTTGAAAGATCACTCTACGGAAAGGGTCCGGTCACCTCAATGGCATACTGGGCCTTGATGGGGCACTGGAGCTAAGATGAGGGGAAAGCAAAGATGCCCGGCTATATGAAGGGATCGGAAAGAGACTTGCTACTACAGATGATGTCGTGACGGTGCGGTAGAATCATGGGGAAGTGGGCCAGAGAATGGGGTCCAAGGACCCTAGATGCTCTGTGTGCTTGAGAATGGAGGAGGGGCAGTCCCCTCTTGCTTTGATACCAGTAGTTTCTGACGAGGGTGCAAGGGAATGGGATCAAGAGTGATTAAGAGTGTGGGTTGACCCCCACAATGGGAGCATCATCGAAAAGCTGGCACACACAAGAGGTAATTCATACGGAAGCAAGAGGAGCGAAGATAGAGAACGTTGGTGAGGATGTACCTTGATCGTGCATCACACATGAGGAGGCGAGACAGCCACCCTGTCAATGCGCCGGATAGCAACGGTCTAGAAAACGGGTCCCGACATGGGAGGCCGCCAACCACTCTTGGTATTGCAACCAAGATAACATATCACCCTTGAACGAGGGATCCACACTTTAGGTTTGTTTGGTTTGCAACCTCATAAAGTCCGCATGTTGCTCTTTAGTGTCTACCTTTGGTTGGACACTCTATGAGGAGTCTCAAAGACAAGAACTGAAAATGGATGCATGCAAGGTACAGGCTTTTATGCTTGCAGAGCTTTGCCAAAGCTTCCGCTTTGTAGTGGCTCCACTCGAGCCAACCTCAACCTACAATCCTACTTGGCGCGTCCTTAGACCGTGTCATCCTCAAGGCACGCTCTAGTAAGCTTCATAGAAACTTCCTATCCCAATTTGGGCCACAAAGAGAATTGCGGCCATCGCGGGGTTTGAACTCGCAACCTCTTCTTTGAGACTCCTGGTGCCTATTCAACAAGGCCACAAAGATATAACTCCTATGATGATCCACAGGGCACATACCCATTATGGCAGTGCATCCCAGGCCCATCTCAGAACAGACCAAGGGGACGTACTCCATAGAGCAGAGCATTGTTGGAACTGGAAAAGTCCAAGGCTCCCTCTCTCCACCAGGGAGCCTCCAAGTGCCTTGTCTGCATGTGCACCTAGCTAGCTAGGCAGTGGAAAAGGTGGATACCATTTCAACAAATCTCTCCCTTGCACCTCTGTCCATCTGTCGCTCACTGGGCTCCATCAATGCCTTGGGGCTCACCCTTCCTCTGCCGTACTCCTCATGCCGAGTCCACGAATGCCTGCATAGTGCATGTCGCTCTCCAGCGGCTTGGTCATGCAGTGAGCAAGCATGCTCTTGGTTCTGAAGTGCTGTAAGTCCACCACTTTCTTCATGACCAGGTCACGTGAGTAGTGGTGACATATGTCGATGTGCTTTGTTCGCCGGGAGATGATCTCGGCTTCTACCATCGAGATGGCGCTCATGTTGTCCACGTGTACGATCGTGGCATCCTTCTATGGCACTGTCATTTCGCCAAGCAGGCTGCATAGCCATTGAGTCTCCTTGCACAACTCAGAAAGAGCAACGTACTCTGCCTCAACTGTGGACACGGAAACACAATCCTGCTTCCTGCTGGCCCATGAGATGGCAGCGCCATTCAAGATGCACACGTATCCAGAGGTGGACTTCCGGTCGTCAAGATTTCCTCCCCAGTGAGCGTTGGTGTAGCACTTCAGGCGAAGGGGGTCCGTACCTTTTTGGCCTCCAAAGACGAGGCCCATGTTACGTATCTTTTGCAGGTAGCGTAAGATGTGCTCTACTGCCTGCCAATGATGTGTCCCTGGGTTGGCCACGAATCTGCTCACTTGTCCCACAGCATAGCAGATGTCCGGACGAGTTCCTACCATGGCGTACATGATGCTACCCACGGCGGACTGGTAGGGGGTGTCTTGCATCTCCCTTTGTTCTGCTTCGTTGCTTGGCAACATAGAGGCCTTCAGCTTTGCATCGGTCGTCATCGGGGTGCTGATAGGTTTGTAGTCTTCCATGTGATAGCGCTTCAGTACCTCACCGATGTATTTGGCTTGGTTCAGTTCGATGGTGCCTGCTGCTCTGTTGCGGTGGATGGCAATCCCGAGGTAGTACTCAAGAGGACCCATGTCCTTCATCTTGAACCTTTTGCTGAGTTCAGACTTCGGCTCATCCACTAGCTCGACCGAAGACAAACAGATGATCAGATCATCCACATACAGCGCAACCAGCGCTGAATCCCGTGGAAGTTATTTCACTGGAATCAAACAAATAACAAGGGAGATATGGGCTTCCAAAATTGGGCTATGCACGGCGGCTCGGGGAGTCGCGGTTCAACTGCCGGCGAAAAATCTACCAGAACGAGTAAAAAAAACACATCTGGTGTTTTTGCCTTGGAGGACCGCCAAGTCACCCCGGCAAATGATCCGTTGGATATGATTAGCTCAGGTTGTTACTGAGGGACAGCCAAAATTCTGGCTCGGAGTTCGAAACTCAGCAGTACAGTTTGTTACTCAGGAATTTTGTCAAGTTTTCGATCGCAGATCCGCCGACAGGTTTCGGACCACATCAATCCCCATCACCAAACTTGATGATTAACTCATCAAAACCGACCCCAAAAGCGCAGGGGGAACCACCAGTATGTGTAGGGACATCTGCGTCTCTAAAAAGGCATTTTGATGGGTCCTTCATGTGTGAGGGCGCCTCGGCAGGCGGACATCGTGCGGGCCGCCAACTGAGCAACTGGATTGGGGTGCTGCCTTTTGGCTGACGTAGTAGGAGCTATTTTTAACCAATTTGCACGCGGTTTGGTGCATTGGGAAGCTTGTGATTAGCCCTACAACTCGTCAGTTTACATCCATGTCCAAAAACAAAATGCGAATTTCGTAATTCCCTTCGCAAAAGTGACAGTCTTGCAACTCTGTCCAGCTCCCACAAACATAACGTGAGGGGACCAGAAAGCTGACGCTTAGACTCAGAACTCAGAACAAAAAACAAAGCCGTGAACACAATTGAAGACCCGTCGGGGTAAGTTGGAAATGCCAACACACCCGAGGGCGGTTTCCCAAGAGGTGTTTCCTTCAACCAACCCTAGTTAAGTCTTCAAACAAAACTTCTAGACCATATCATTAATGAAGAAGCCATGATAAGGTCTTTTATGAAGAAATGAAAGCACTGTGTTACGACTTGTGCAACCCTCAATTGCACTCTCAACAACATCACCAGTTGGTCATCCTTGTACCTCTCGTTAAACGTTTTGATCTCAGGAATCCTCATCTCTGACACCATCAGCTGTTCAAGTGGGTAGATGGTCAATGCATGTTTTTCAGTTGGATAGGAGCTGCACTGTCTCCTCGTCTCCTCTACCATTTCCCGACTCCTCCAACTTCTTGTAATGATCCTGCCCTTTTTGCTATGCTGTTGGCATCGACATCAATCCTTCAATTCTAACATTTCCACTCATCTTTCTTTTGGAAGGTTTCAGCTTCCATGAGAGTCAAGGACACTGATGACTAGTTCCTCCTTTCTCCAAAACAAGAATTGTGGTCTTGAAGTTGCCAGCTGTTAAGCTCTTGGACCTGAGTGTTATAGTCAACATTTTCAATTCTTTCAGCTGCTACGATCATTCATAGAAGGTCATCTCGGATACTGAATGGTGAATGACACAATTTTATGCTCGTGTTGTGGTGGGAACAAAGGTCCTTGGTAGCATTGTTGCCAATGATATTCATGTTATGAAAATGTCACATGTTCTCAGCCATGCTAGACTATTGATGAAGCCGTTGAAGCTTGTACCATGCATCGTACAGGTACTTTTTCATTCATGCCTGCCTGCTCGTGTCTCTTGTTGTTGCTCTAGGTCTCGTTCCGATGGGCAGTGGCAGTTGCAAGAGATTTTCCGAGCCAGACGGGTCTGATACTTGAGTTGCCTTCAAGGTTTTTGGTCCGGTGTCATTTTTCGTGTAGCCTGCCATGTGTGCTGTTGCTTCTGCTACCTCAGGATTATCGTGCATCCCAATTTGTTATCTCTCAATCTTCTTAATCAGCGCCGAGCATGCTGCTGTTTCTGGGTACACTCAGTCTGTTCACCATCGCTGTCGGAAGGCTTGCTACCTCCTGAATAATGGAGATATGCTGAAGACTTGTGTGACATCATCGCATACAATTGAAGTCATCTACTACCCTTCCAATATCATTGTGATTTGGTACTAAGTGTTACGTGGAAAAAAATACTTGCGGTTCACAGGTAGACGATAACTGAGCCATTACAAATTTGGAAAAAGGGACACTTTGATTGAGAATTAGTAATAACTGTAATTCCATGAAAAGTCTGGGAACATTCGAGCACATGTATGCAACTACCAAAACCCAAATGAGGTATGGTTGGGGTTCTTGGCACTCCACTAGTATGATGTGTCTGAGGTTGTAAAGTCACTAGAGGATTTGAGAAACCTCGCCGGTTAGTCAGGCGGTTTTGAAAACATGCGAGGCGCATCGTCATAAAGATCCCTTGATGTTGTGAAGTCGGTCAAACAACACTGAAATATCGATGTTCACGACCCTTCAGTCGACCATGTTGGCATAAAGATTCAGAAGTTGCCATGCAGTGGGCTATAAATATAGTGACGAAGTTATCCATGCATGAAGTTGAGGGACTCGTAATTCCCTGACACCCATATAGCACTCAAATTGTGTGCACCTCCTCATATGTGTTCCCCATGCCCTTTGATCCCCCCCTTCACTTCATCCCATAATCCTTGTATTTTGAAGCACAAAAATCTTTACACATGTATAAACTTCCAACTCTGTTCATCCTCCAAGTCTTATTTTCTCTTGAATGCTTTGCAAAGCGTTTAGAAAACATACTTCCGAGTCTGTTCATCTTCCACAATTCACATTCACTCGTCTTGTACGGTTTCACCACACACCCCTCCCCTCCTCCTTACTCAGAGTTGTATCCATGTACCATAAAAAAATAGAACAAAATTCTACCCACACCACAATCATGCATAGTAGACCTTCATACTCTCCCCACATGCACTATAACTGACAAACTCCCCCTCCTTGTCTCCTGTCCACCTTTATCTCAACCCACAAAAAGATGTGCACTTCTGTACACTGGTACCCACAACACACTCACTCAATTGTGCACCTCCTTCTGCACTCCCCACATGTTATTTCACCCACCCCCCCATAAAGACCAACTTTATCTCAACAGTGTAAACTTGTTCACAGTATTACGTGAAACACATAACACCCACCAAGTATTCCCCCCATATACACTTTCACTCTCACACCCCCTCCTCTAGTCCAAACAAAAACCAAGCTTGTTAAGACCTTCCTTATGATACAAATCTCCTTTGTACACACTTCATCGAGTGTGTAAAGTGGCCGCAGTTAACTCCACGTCGTACAAACAACATTCACAAACACCCAATCAATGTCATAGTTATCAAGGGTGGACACAAGTAGCATACTGACATTGAGCACAGCCATGTATAGCACGCCCAAAAGGTAAAGTGCTCCAAAAGCATCAAGACAGGCCACGATGCCAATACCCTTCACTGCAACATGTAGGTGGAGCCGGTGTGAATGAAGCAGACAGCACTGGCAAGCCCAAGGGAGATGAAGGAGGACCGACACAACATCATGCAATTGAGTCAAACAATTGTAACCTACCCAATACATGGGCAAAAGAGCTGGCATGGCAGACTGCAGCAAAGCTGGAAGCTGAGAGGAGAATCTTGAGCACGACCCACTGGGCATTGTGATAACTATATTGAATCCCTGTGTTCACTCCCCGTAGAAGGTTCTGATGTAGGTGCACAAGGAGAATTGCACATAGAGAAGGAACCATCTCCATGAAAAATGCTGTCAGGCTGACACAAGGGATGCCCAAGGTATGAAAAGAAGCTTTTAACTCCTTGTTGATGGAGAAAGAGGTGGTGCACAGAATCCTACTCCAGGTTGCGCTCTGGTGCAGTAAAGTCAGACTGAGAAGGAGTCACACCTGGATCTGGAGGACAATCCAGATCTGGGGATCAGATCCACAACCTAGATCTGGATGCGGCGATCTGGATCATGGGATTCTGATAATCCTTCTATTTCATGGATCCTTATGTTAGAATATGTGGATCCAGTCATGGTAGTGACATTTCAAACATGGTTTCTACTACTGTGTGAATGGAGCACTAGCCATGAGCTTTCTACACTACATTGACATATTCTTTTTCATTATGGACCGTCTCTTAACAAGATCTCAAGCACAGTTTCATTGACTTGGTGGTTGAACAGCACCTTTTCCAAAAACCAATTCACACACGTTGATTGTTGGAAGTTGAATGACAAGGGACATACACGGTTTGACATGAAGCAGACCTCACCTTGGGTTTTCTCAGGCCCCTCCTCCCCCCTCCCCCCCACCCGGAGATCCAGATCCGGATCCAGGGATGCTGGGAATATCCAAGGATACAGATCAAAACTTGCGGATCCAGATCTGGATTTGTATTCACAGGTAGGTTCCACGTATCTTAGGATATGTGTGCAGCCTTTGTCACGGCACTTTGGAGGACAGGATACAGCTCACCCGGAGCTACATGTCCCGACTGTCGTGGCAGTAGCTTGAGGCTGCAGCACCAGTACTCATTAGAGCTCTTGTCCACGGTCATGAAGAGGGTGTTGCGGAGGACCACTAGGTGACTTGTTGCAGCTAGGACACAACGTTTGAGCCCCGGAAAATGAGATGCAAGGCACCGACTGGGTGAGCTTTGGCAAGAAGGGCGATGTTTTTGGTGTGCATGCCATTTTCATCAAGGAAGAGGCGTGGGGCCACCTGTATTCGTGTTGAATGTTTTTGCCCCTTGTTCAGTGTTGTATGACGGATCAGGAATGCTCTGCCCCTTGTGGAGGTATGACCCCTAGATCCATTGTAGTCTGACTCACCTATGCTCTGTGTCTTGTAAGATGTGGCCTGTGAGTGCACCATGTGGGTGAGTGGTTACCTTGGCCATTTTGATGATTTCGCCAAGTGAGAGGTCATGAGTTCGATCATGGCCCCATGCATATCTTGTTTGCTATGGAAGCTTCCAAGAAAGAAAGTCCGTAGCTTCTTGGACGCTACATGGTTGGTCTGTCACCTTGACACTAGGATGCTTATGTGTCAAACCCACAGTGCAAGTCTATTGGTGACGTGGCTGGTTCAGGCAACTTCCCAGGAATGTGCTTTTGAGTTATAGGACTGGACAGACAGCTATAAAAGGCCTTGTCTTGCATGCTGATCAATCAACCCTTGCTTGATGCTCTCTTGCGTATTGACGACTTGAGGTCTTCTTTAGATGTCATGCTAAGGCGTTAGTACTCTTGAAGGTGAAGTGTATGCCTGATTAAGTTTGGGGTGCATGACACATGTCAACAAAGGAAGAAGGCCTAACAACCTTTGTGAGCTTTTCGGTTTCGCGGCTTCTTTGCCAGAGGTGGTTAGCTCAGTAGCTGACAATTAGGGCATAGGCAACTTGAGCGGACTCGTCCGGCAAGGGGTGGTGGAACTCGGAGCGGGATTGAGGAGGAAAGTCGTATCTTGAGATGCTTCCTCCTTTGGCCAAGGCGCTAAGAAGGGCAAACCAGGCTAGTAACTCAAGATTGTCCCAAAAAAGAAGATCAAATGCGGCAAAGTGTCTCTCATGAGTGCAAGAGAAAAGGGTAGAGCTGAAAGTTGCATCACCTAAGGGGTGGGAGGTGGCGGTACGAGAAGCAAAGAAACTTCCGAGGAGCTTAACAATGTCACCAAAAGCTTTTCATTGTTGATGGATGCGCGTGAGGGCCAGGTGTGAGATTTCATTCACAAAGGGTACATTTAGATGGTCTCGCATGGTGCCGCGGCATTGCATGAGGGTGCAACTGTGTGAGACGCTCATCTGCGAGAAAGTGCTTTCAAGACGAGAGGAAAACAAAGTCCGGCTGAGTTGAGATGCCGCATAGGAGTAGAAGAACGCATACTTTGGCTCAGCCGGGCGGTAAAAGATATCGACTAGTTGTCAAAATGCATATCCCCATGTGATGTCGTGTCCTTGCGCGAGGCCATCCAAACGTACCCTAACACATGAGAAGGCAAGTCCGAAGCAGACTTGGCAGCCTGACGCGTGGTTTGGTCCTGACAAAGCTCCTCTCGGAGTATAGTGAGGATTGCTCATACTTCCGACAGTTTTCTCTTCACATGTATCATGACTTGTGCTAAGTTGATCTTTTAAACTCTTTGCAAATTGTTTTAAAAAATCAGCATCCTAATCAGAAGCAGCGAGTACTGATCCTCCCTCGATAACATGGTGCTTGACATTGTTTACGGTAACCCAAAGAAGAGGTGGCTGGTGCACAAACTTTTTTACAAATGCCAAAGCATGTGTTTCTTGTCAAGGATGGAAAACCACTGTAAACATATCAATCATTCATGCATGGCAGTTAGTTTGGTGTGTACGTAATCATAACACAGAAAGGGGCAATCAGGTTGCATTACAAGCTGATTGTCCCTTAGATCTTAAAGTTCTGATTTTAAAGTCCAAAGAGCAGTGTCTTCAGAAAATCTTAGTGCGTGTTTTTTTAGATCTCCGTATAACAGGGCACCTTTGGAAAGATACCAGCAGTTTGTGGCCTTCATAAAAAACACTTCAGATTTGTTCCGATGCCATACATATGTCGGAACACACAGCTACGTTCACTCATGCCACCTCGATGCGTGCCGAATAACCCACATCCAGCATCATTGCATTCTCTACATACACTCCTAAACATCCGGAGGCATGACCACCACCAGTCTCTCCAAATCACCTCGGGGCATAAAGAACGCACCTCATCCAGCCTCTATACATCCCTACTTCTCCGGAGGCATGACCACCACCAGTTTCCCCACCACATGCCCATCCATGCTCCTCTTCCACGCCTCGGGAAGACTCTCAAAGCCAATCTCTGCCTTGATGTGCGTCTTCAGCCGCCCATCTGCGGCAAGCCTCGCCAGCAGCGCAAAGTCTCCGGCCTTGGGCTCCTGCATCACGGTCACAAGGCGTTGGGAACGCCACGGCATGACGGTGTGCCACAGGCCACGCGCCAACGTTGCCATGTCCGGCGAAATGTGCACCCACCGCCCGTTTGGCGCCAGGGCCCGTCGCACCGTGCCCCACGAGTTGCCCTGCGCCGCGTCGACGACAAATTGGAAGGGCTCGCCGGAGGCACACCTGAGCTGCTTTCCCGCGTCACTTTGGTAGTCGATGACCTCGTCCGCTCCAAGGCTCTTGACAAAGCCGAGGTTGCGTGCGCCGCATGTGGCGGTGACGTGCGCACCCGCCAGCTTGGCCAGCTATGTTGGCAAGAGGTCATGGAGAATTTGAACAGAAATTAGGCGGATTTCATTAGGATATCAGGTGGTATAATGGAGGGAAATGCATGCTGGATTTTACAGCAGAAGGCTACAGAACCACACAAAAAAAACACCCATGGCAACATATCAGACCGCGGGTAGCGAATACCCATGTCGTTCATCTTCATTCTAGTGTGCCTAACCTTTGCTCCAGCATTGTTCGAAAGAGTCGTACTTGAAACAACCTTGTAGCTTTCCCACTCACAATTCTGAACTTGATGCACATCCCAGAAATGAAGTGTTCTTGTTCAGACTTTCCTCAGAGGTTCTTGAACCAGTTGTCCTGGGGTTTCAGAGCGAAACTCGGCATCACAAGGGCCTCAAGATCCCTGGATCTCCTCCTTTCCCTTCACCTATTTGTTTCACATAACTCTTTAGGCATTTCCACCTGCGTATCAAACATGCACAGCGTCGAACAAAAGCACTCTGAATATTCTGCTGTTCTTCTAAAACATTCTACACGCTCTCATCCTCAACACCTCTCTCATCCCCACCACCCTCTTACCTGAACAGCGTAGTGGCCCACGCCACCAGAAGCGTTTGCCACCAGCACACGGATGCCCGCACCGGCCTTTGCTCCATTCCTGCCATGCCTGCCGACAGCCTCTTCCTCCGTCTGCGACTTCTCCTGGGTTAGGTGCGCCATGTCGATGTGCGCGTAGTCCCGCAGCGCCTGCAGCGCCGTGCTCCCAGGCATGGCCAGCGCCGCCGCCACCACCGCGCTCACTGTCGGTGGGCGGCGCGCCATGGATGCCTTTGGGAGCAACGCATACTCTGCGAAACCACCTCCCTTCTGCACGCAACGTGAAGGCACGTTACGATACACAATCAGCTCCACTTTTCACTCCCAGCGCAGGATTGTTCCATGCAGAAAATGGCAGGCCTCACTTTTTTCTCCTCTCTTTTGAGACCTGTGCCTACTCCTAGTCCTCAGAAAACGGTCTCCTGTGGAAAGTACACGAGAGGGGGTGAAGGGTGGAGGTTAGTGGTTCGACTGGCCAGGCTCTTTTCTTGACTGTGCGTCAAGCACAGGAAGATACGGGCCGGGGCGGGCGGGCTCAGATGGCGGTCGGTGGGGGTAGAGGAGGATCCAGGGTTTGATGGACGGAGCGGGGCACGTACCCATAGGTCGGTCATACCGAAGACCTGGTCACCGACGGCGAAGCCATCCGCGTCCTCCCCCACTTGCACCACTTCGCCTGCCACGTCCGATCCTGATTGTGCGGATACGACCATGATGGCAGTGCAGCCACAGCGTTCGTGAATGGTGATGATGGGCGGTAGGTGGTGCAGCGGTAGCAAAAAGTGATGAGGATAACCACAAATCAGCAAACATGTGAAAGCATCACTCATGGATGAACTACAGTGACATGTGAGCAATAGCATGTCGCTCGAGTCATGCTGTTGCAGCTCAGGCAGCGGTGCAGGCAGCAGCAGCAGCAGCAGCAGCAGCAGCAGCAGGACCTCAGTCATTCCCTGCGGATGAGGAGATGAAGAAGAGGATCATGGGGAAGTGCACCTCAGATCTCACCATTGACCACCCACCATTAACCACCCACCACCCACCACTCACTGCTTACCATTTACAACCTACCACTTACCACGGTACCACCTACCACAGAAGGGGCTCCAAACAATACTTTTTCCGAGTCGCAAGCACATTTGGATCCCCTCCATCAAATCTCAATCTCGTTTTCAGTACAGTTCCTGAGTCGCCTAGTCAGGCGACTTGGGAAGCCGACCCTCGCGCTGATGAAAGGGTCTCCAGAGGAGAGATTTTCCCAAGCCGCACTCTCGTTTGGAGGACCATACTACCAGACATTAACCTCCACTTACCACGTAGCCCCTCATTACTTACCACCCACCACTCACCACTCACCACTTACCACCCTACTGCCGGCCACTCCCCAAGAACCACTCGCCCCACTCACCAATCAGCACGCACCATTCATCCCGCACACCTCAACGCTCTTCGCTCATCGCTCACCACTCGCAACGGACCACCGACCACAGACCTGGCATCCACGGCAGCCTGGGCGGCAGGACAGGGCGCGCCATGCCGGACTGTATCTTCCAGTCGGCGGGGTTCATCCCCACTGCGTGTACTTTCACCACCACCTCGCCCTTGCCAGCCTGTGGCACCGCCACGTTGGTTGCTAGCTGCATTGAACAGTATGTGTGTGGTCAACACCCGTGCGCACATGAACACATGAACACATGCACACACGAACACATGAACACATGAACACATGAACACATGAACACATGAACACATGAACACATGAACACATGAACACATGAACACATTAACACATGAACACATGCTGTGTGACTCACGCAGTGTGAGTGGAGGGTGCCGTGGGTGTGCACAGCACGAGCACAAGCGTGTGAGTGGATTTTTCCTTTCTCCAAATGACCACCACATCATGTGGTGGCCATTTGAAGAAAAATCCTCTCACACCAGGGTGATGTGGTCCACATCGCCCTTGCCGGCATTTTGGATCCGCTAACTTGGTTTCTTGCTGTGGTTGAAGGGACACACATGCACGCACGCACGCATCCATGCGCGCGTGCGCGCGCGCGCGCGCGCGCACACACACACACACACACACACACACACACACACACACACACACACACACACACACACACACACACACACACACACACACACACACACACACACACACACACACACACACACACACACACAGGCACGCCGCCTGACCAGGAGTTGCGGGGCCGCGCCAGGCTGCGCCGTTGTTCCTTCTTCTAGGAAACTGAGGGAGGAGATGACAGGACCGGTCAGTGCACATGATGTGTGCGTGTTCAGATCCATGCCGCATCGCACAAACCTTCTGGAAAGGCAATGCAAAGGAGGGAATGACTCGCTTGGTACTGGAGGACGAATGGGAAGAAACAATGTGTTTTTTTCTCCCAGCTTTGAGCGAAAAATCCCACCTCGAGCGAAGCAGCCCCTCCTCCGCACGTCTTGTATGTCCATGCACGCATGTGTGACGGCAGTGAAGCAAAGGGCAAGGCAGAGACAGACGAGGAAGTAGGCGAGGGCAGAGGTGCCGGAGACCCGCTGGACATGGTTGTGGAAGTGGCCGCCATGGCAGTCGCGGACGTGCACACCGTGTGCGTAGGACCGCCGAGTTGTCTGGACTCGCGACTTCTGGACTCTCGGATCAGGACCCGGACAGGCTACGTCGTTTAATTCCCGACTGTAGGACGGCCAACGGTCTGAGGAGCGCAGAGCTCTTGCGGAGGAAAAGACTTTTGTTGTTCTGGAGCGGTGCGCATTCGGGCTCGCCTGATGTACGAGCGAGCAACTAGGGCTTCGCAGCGCACGTGGAAAAACCCTCTCACCGAGGCGCGTAATGCGCCACGGTATGCGCGTAGGGAATGGGGGAGGTTAGTGAGGGCGGCGCGTGCGCAGCGGGGAAATGGACATGTTTCAGCGAGAAATGACGGTGCTTGTAGGAGTTCGCGAAGACGGAGAAGATTGAATTCTGAAAGGGCATAAGACTACAAGCGGGCACATCTGGTCAACTGCAAAAAATCTCTCAAAAACGAAAGTTCTGGCGGTGACGAAACAAATCTGGCAAAGTCTTGGCATGGAAGGAAACATCGGCGAAACCTGAGAAGATAACGACAAAACCGAGGACACGTGGCTCATGAAGGCGAGTTCTGTGCTGACGTCAAGGTGGTCCGGACGCAATGGGCCAGCTTGCGATGACGTAATGAACGTGACAAACTGATCTGATGAGTAGGAAAACGATCTTCCGCGAAATGTTTTCGAGTCGAGACCGACCCGAGGGCTACATAATCACTGAGACAAGCCCAGGTAGTAAACCCGACCCGAGGAGGAGAGCACTACGGCATAAACACTTGGAAATCCTTACCAAAGGGTAAACAATGAAATATCATTCATCCAATCCTTAAAACCATCAGCTAGATATTAAATCATTATTTTTATCCACCAATTGCCGACAACCTGTTTCCATAGGAATTTTGCATGTGGAATGATTTAGGGATAAAACTACACGCAAAGTCTTCTTTGAAAACCCTTTTTAATTTAGGTGTTTACTGAAATTTATCTTTCATCCCTGATGTTGCGTTACGTCGAGCAAACCGTAAGAGTTTCAGAGGGATGACATGCGGGACACTTCACGATTTGAGGATTTGGGACAAAAGAGTCACTTTTATGAAGGATGAAATGTACTTAACTAGTGTTTCAGGAACAAAATTACAATGGCCAGAATCAAAATGAAACATTTGTTGGGTCCTTTTCGCTTCAACAAACCGAGGCGTCCAAAGTCGCTCCATGACAGGCTGCTTCCGGAAGCTCCGCCGAGAACTATGAGATATAAAAAATATCAAGGCACGGTTTTTCCGAATTCCACCGTCGTCGAGAAATCAATAAAGCAATGCCAAAACATATATGTGATTTGCAACACTTCTCTCGACCATTGTGGTAAGTGGTCAAAATTGTTAGGCGCTTCAAGAACGAAACACCGAGGTCCGGGCAGGTGGCCAATACTCCCTGGACCGATCGGCACAAAAATCCTGAGATTGACGAGCGATGGGCCACACATGTAATAGCTAAAACACCCATGCACTGAACTCAGGGACTCGTGTACGTCGAAAACGTACCACTTCCCCCACCCTACCTTTAAGCCGCGATGTCCCACCGCATTTGTAGGCTTAGGCCGGTGACGAAGATAGTAGCCGTCGATCAAATGAATGAAGCCTTTGAGGTTGTCGTAAGGCTCGCAGCTATCATGCGCAGCGTCGTAACCATGCCACTTGACTAGATGATCGGTCTTTTTCCAGGGCGTCGGTGTGCGAGGATTTGTTTAATCACGTACTGCGCATCCCCGTCCACTTGAACATGAGATGGTGGTGCGACGTCTCTGCTGGAGAAGTGCGTGTTGGGCTCTCTGTAGTGCTTCAACTTGCAAATGTGGAAGACAAGATCGATCACCATGCTCTCAGGCAGACGAAGGCGAGCGATGAAAGGTGTTTGCGACTGCTTGATCTCAAACGGTCCTAAACAGCAGGGTTCGAGCCTCGCAAAGTCATGCCCTCAGAGTTTTGATGTTTGCCGAGCTGAGGAAGACGTAATCGTTAGCGCTGAACACGTCCCTGTTGTGATGTCGGTCAGTCATTCGCTTCATATCTCCTTGTTTCCTTTCAAGGGCCTGTCGTGTTTCCCCTTGAGCGCTTGAGAAGTCCCTGCAGTGCATATCAACCGCGGGGGTGTTTGTCTATCTTTGTAATCGTGCCAGTGTGGCGGAAAGCTTGTCGTAGACCATTTCAGACGGAATATTACCCGTTGTGGTGGAAGTGCAGAGTTGTATGCGAGTATGGCGGTTGGGAGTTTGGCTGCCCAATCAGTGCCGTGTGACTTGCATGAAGTGCGGAAGAGTTGTTTGAGCATCTGATTGGTCTGCTCCGTTCGCTCGTCGGTTTGAAGGTGGGACGTCGTTGAACGTTGGATCTGGCTGTCGTAATGCGTAATCATCTGGCAGGAAAACAACTAGTGAAGTGGCCATCTCTGCCGTTGATGATGGTACGTGACATGTTGCATAGTCGTATGATCTGGTTCAAGAACAATCACGGTGTTCCTTCCACGTTGACTGTGGTCGTCATCGGGATGAAGTGCAACATTTTGGAAAATCTTTCCTCCGTCAAGAGATTGGCGTCATGCTCTTCGGGAGCGGCGAAAAAACTGCATCACGAATTCCATGTTGATGTCGACCCACAGCTCCGTATAAACAGGGAGTGGTTGGAGTAGTCCGGGCAGCCGCGTGCAATGAGAATTTTTTCCGACAAGTGCCGCGTGATTTGCAAAAAGCTGACCCTTAAGTATGCATCTTGTCCCTCTTCTCAGTACTTCACCAAACTCTTGAGCGTTACTGAAGTGTCTGCATTGATTGGTGTTGTTGCATTCCTCTGTTTTCGTTGTAGTTCCTCATTCAGTGGAACGACGACTTGGCGGATGAATCACCGACGCCAGTCGGGGTCATCAAAACAAGAACTCGGTTTTTTTGTACCCGTCCAATTCCTTGTATTGCCTTGCAAATAGCCTTGTAAGGTATGGGTCTTTTTTGACAAGCAACGCGTTGATCTTGGCCATTAGATCTGGTCGCCGACTTAGAAAATCTTACGGATTTGTTTCTCCCGGGTGATACTTGATGCCGTAGTTGATATTGGTCTCAAGGAACTCCATCCATTGAGTCTTTTGACGGCTTGTGTTTGGGTGTGTCTAAAGATGTTTCAGGGTGTGATGATCGATACGGACAATGCATCATCAGCATTCCATGTAGCATCGTCATATCTTAAACATGTGCATGACTATGAGATTTTTTTTTTTGTGCACCATGTAGTTGAGCTCCGGCCCACTCAAATTTCTTGACACGTACACGACCGGTTGTTCTCCATCGGCATTATCTTGAAGGACAATGGCGCCGATGGCTTCATCAGACGCGTTGGTGGCCGTGATGTTGTCTACTCTAGAATATGCCAATAGTAAGCCTAGCGCCGAGGTCAGGGAATTTCTTAAAGAGTTGACCGCTTCGTGTTCTTTCTCTCCCCAATTCCACTCGGTAGTCTTATTAGTGAGAATAGAGAGAGGCGCTGACACTCGAGCATATTCATTTACAAATCGACGATAGAAGTTGCACAAGCACTTGAATACTTGCATGTCCCAAACGTTTGTGGGTGTCAGCCAAGCAGCAAATACTTCCACTGTTTTTGGTCCATGGTTATCCGTCTGCTGCCCATGATGTGATCCAAAAACTCAATCAAATGGCGGCCAAAGATCAAGCGCTTTGATCCAAAGCACATCACAGCCTTGATTTTACGAGGCCAGGGATAGCCTGGCACCACGTCAAATGGGTCAAGAAGGTTGAGTCCCTTCAACGTTATACTCTATGTGTACCCTTCATCGAATTCTTTTGCTTTACAGGTACTAGTCACGGAGATTGTATGGTTGTCACCAACAACCATTACACCATTCGATGGCTCGTACTTGAGGCCCAACTGTCAGGTAAAGCCAAGGCTACCAAAGGAGTCATCCCCTCTAGTGTCAGCCAACACGTTTATAGGAGCACCAGCTAGATTTCCTTTGAATTTAATTTTCATGTTTCCTCCGTTATTCTGAGAAAATAGGCTTGATGATGGCAAGCTGAGTTTATTATAGACACATGATTCATACGAAAGGTATCGCAACTCCCATGATTCACCCACCCGAGTCCAGGTTTTGTGACTACGTGTGAATTTGACTAACACCTTTGAGTCTCTGAATTTGATTGGGTCAGAATCATTGACTAAAGGTATAGCGAATGCAATTGAGTTCCTTGCTTCGAGGGTGTTTCTTTCACTTACTACATCACACAGCTCTTGTATAGTGGCTGGTGTCACCACCACTAAGCATGTTTGATCATGCTCATCAACCAGTGATACAAGATTTAGTGAGCAGCTATGGTCACCAAAAACAGAATGAGATTCATCAAGAGGGGAAAAGTAATATAGAAATTTGAACTCATAAAAATCGTAAGTGATTCAACATCCTCATCCAAACATATGAACCTACACTCGTGATCCAGTTTTCCTCCTGAGTGGTCTTCACTAATGTCACTCAGGAGTGGGGAAAACCCGCACCACGGCCTTCATTATTTCGACGGCCAGGCCCGCTGTCACAACCATGGCCCTGTCCACGGCCAAATGCTACACCCTTTTCCATAAGGTGATGCGGTTTCCGCTAATGTGTGACATCTTGTCCACCACCAACAGTCTCGTGGCAGTGATCCCCAAAGTGGACAGGCTACATATAGTTGTGGCAGAGTCTGTTGCGGAAGGCTATGTTATGTTGCTCACTTACGGCCTACATCTCCTCAATTGTCACGGGTACGCTTGTGGTTGGAGACCCTGTTTTTGCCAGTCTTCTTGACTGGAGGGTTTGTGGACTGCTTGCCCTTGATCCTGTCCCACTGCCCGGCTAACGATCTAGCCCCCGCAGAGTCCATGTCTATGTCCCGACCTTGCTCTGGACGCGTGTTTGGTTGTGCATCCAAGTAGTGCTCCAGGATTTTTGGCTTCAGTTCACCCATGTAGTCGCATAACGTGTTGTCATTGTGGTGATCTTGTCTTTTAACTTCTCACTGGTAAGACCATCACGTAGGTACTCTAGCAACAAGCACTCCAGACACGCGAATTTCTGGGTCTCACTACCCTCGATAAAGCTTTTGGCTTTCTATCAAGTGTGGTGAAAAACATCAAGCAGTCCTCGAGCAAGCTACTTGAATTCCTTGATCTTATTGAAGGCATACCGCGCTTCCTCACATTGAGTGTACGTCTTGCATATGATAGCACAAAAAGCCTCCCACAGAGGTTGGAGGCTTGGAGGTGTTCATTTCAATCACACATCCACACTGGTTGGTCATGTGACCACAGCCTGTTCTTAGTTTGGGGTTGTTGCTCAGCAAAACCGGAAGCTTTACCACATGGATGGGAACAACACATTCCTCCATGGAACTCCAGAGAAGGAGATATGCATGGTCCAACCACCTAGATTTGAAAGTGGTGACAAGGTCTGGTGCTTGCACAAGGTGTTGAACCACCTCCAACAATCACCTTCGTATTGAACATGGAAATCAGTGGCACAATGACTCGTGCCATCCATCTTTCTCCAATGGACAGCCGAATACTTGACCTACATCCTGGTCTGTGTTGATAACCTCCTGATTGCATCTCCTTGAATGGAGGTTGTAAAAAATGCCAATGTTGTCTTTTAGGCTACATACATGATGAAGGACCTCGGTCCTGCATGTCTGTTCCTTGAGAAGGAGATCGTATGTGTCCACAAATGACAGAGACTTTTGTTCCACCAGGCATGCTACTCCCATGTTATTGGAGAGAATGTTTCTAGCCTCCTTGATACAGTTCCCACAACGTCCACTTACATCACACAAGATGGGCACCATCCCCTGAATGTGGATGATCCACCACAGTTGGGGTAGACAATGGACGTGACCCTATATCAAGGACTCATTGGCTCTCTGATGAACTTGGCCTCATCCACTCAGCCTGATGTTTCCTTTGTCGTCATCCTCTTTGCACACTTCTCACATCATCCTCAGACAAGAGCCCTTCATGCAGTTGAGTGAGTGGTGTGGTACGTTGTTTCTACGCTGTATCTTAGGCTCTGGTTTCATTAGTAGTATGTGGTGATAGTCGACGGCTACAATGATAGTGATTGGGCCTGGAGCCTTAATGGGCGTGGTTGGACGGATTACATGTTCATTTTGGGTGGCAGTGTTGTGGCTTGGCGGAGTGGTACGCAGTGCTGCATTGCACGTAGTGTGTTAGAGGTAGACTGCTGATGCAGTATGGTTGTAGCATTTGTTTTGTAATTTAATTCGGGTTGTGCCTTCCATTGTTCTGAGTTATAAAACCAGAGTGCCCTTGTAATTACAAAGAAATCTGGTGCATTTTATGCATGCACCAACTACATTGGTTTTGAGCACCACTTTCTGCATAATTGGTGGAGTGTTAGCTGATCTTCATCTTTTGGGTCAGCACGAGTGTGCAGCGGCTGATTTATTGACTTGGGCACTGGCATGCACGAAGTTCATGGTGGCCATTCACTCTATCGGGCTTTGTCCCCTGTTTATGGGTGGCTAAGAGAAGGATGTACGAGCAAATGGACTGTTGAGCATCTCGTCATGCATACGTGTCACTTCTGTGCGAGTGTTGACGTGCGTACCATTGGGTCATGGGGGAGTTTCGTGATGTGAGCCATCCCCATCTGTTTGTTTACGTTCTGTCATTACTCGGCCATGTCCATGCTTGTACCGATCTTTGATGTGCAGCCAGCGAGCGGAGGAGCTTTGTGTCAAAAAGTGCCCCTGCCATGGATGCCATTTGCCTTTTTTTGGGTTTGACCACTAGAAAATGGTTGGATTTCTGATCTGATTACAGATTTGGACTCCTTGGATTTTTCCCTGCGGTCTCAAGATTTCAGTTTCTTGCTTTAGTTGAGAATTCAGAACGTTAACCCCATCCGAAGTTCGGGTGGCAGGTGAGTGGATTCTGGATGTCCGTCATTAGTGACGGGATAATTCCACCACCAGGGGTCCGAGGTTGACTTCAATGAGCTCCAAAGACACGTGGGCCATGAAGGAAGGGATGTGGATGGTCTCTTGGACCAGGGCGAGCCTCCCCCCACGTTGGGGTTGTTATGTTCTGTGTATGCCCCTGGTCCAATCAGCGGAAGATTTAGACTGGGTATGCACTGCGCTTGTAGCGCAAGTCCCCCAGCGACATGCAAGAGAGGCTGAGAGAGACAAGGCATGCACTGCTCATCCTTGTGGAGTAAGTCCCCTTGGTCTACTCTTGGTAGTCTACCTGGTGCGTGCTCCTTAGGACAACTTCCTACAGCCTAGTGGGTGAAGGCACCGTCTCGCAAGTGAGAGGTCGAGGGCTGAGTCCCGCTAAGACCAAAAAATTTCTTTGTGACTTAAAAGGGCCAAGGAAGCTTCCTAGAAGCCTCTAAGGTCCAAGGTGGATCAAGCGCCACTTGGCGGTCACAGAGGGTGCCATGTCATCAAAGCTGATGACACTGTCTAGGGTGGCCTTGGGGGGAGGCCCCTCCAAGGAGCCACTGGGAGCACTGTCCAGAGACTATATAAGGCGTGTCATTTGCATGTGATCATATATCATCTCTTACTCTTGAGACTTGGGAGAAAACTAATCCCTTGTTGGCCACCAAGAAAGAGGGTAAAGAACAAGTGCAAGTGTACACTTTGGTCTATAGCATTGCCAGTTGGGTGAGAGTTTGGAACACTCTCCGGCCACGGTTGGGACAAGCTAAGTGAACCTTTGAGTGTGGAAACACCACTCTGTGGGTGATCTCTACCTTGGTTGAAATACCAAGGGCGGTCGGCGACTTGCCTGTCGGCACCGTTTACTCTAGACCGTGGCCAAGTGCGGAGTGACAAAGGGTTATGGGCCCACACTGATCGGGAAACTTGGTTCTTTGTACCACCGCTCAGCTCACGTGACAGGTACCTCCACAGCAGACAAGACACCACTGCTCCATCTGCTTCATCGTCGGTCCACTTGGACCAAGGTACGCATTGTGAGAGACCGGATGCGGGTTGGACCCGTGGTCCACTTTTGCTCTCCACAGACAAGGAACGAGGATACGCTCTGCCATTGTTGGTATGACCCTCGAGTCCTAAGCGGGTTACGCTCTGCCCTTGTGGGTACGACCCCGTGTCTGTGGGGGCACCTCCTCCACAATAGCTAGGAGACCATCGGCTGGAGGGGTATGCAACGGACTACACCTTGAAAATCTGTAGCAGTCATCAGCCTCATCAGCCTACATCGGCCTCAACAAAGCAGAACAACAGAGACTAAGTGAGCATCCTTGACTACACCGCAATCATGCCGGGGGGTCAAGAGATCGCTCCAGTCACCTCACGGCCCGCCGAGTTGAGTGCGGCCAACGTCATCGCACGCTTTGATGGCAAACCCTTCGGCACGTGGAAATGGCAATTTGAGGTGGTGATGCGCGTGCGCGGGTACCTCAACATGCTGAAAGGGACGGAGGTAGCACCAGAGGACGAGGCAAGCGCGAAACACATAGGGTGGCAAGAGCGGAATGACATCGCTCTCGCACTCCTCGTCACGTCCATAAGCCCCTCCCTAATCTCCCACATCAAGGGGTGTACGACGGCAGCTGAGGCTTACACCAAGCTGACGAATGTGTACCAGTCAACTTCCCTCGCCAATCGACTCTTCATCCTGTAGTGCCTCATCGGGCTGCAGGTGGGCGAGGGGGAGTCCATCTCGGACTTCCTCCAGCAGTTTGAAGGACTGCTTCAAGAAGCCCGTGCCATGTCCTGGCAGCTCGACCAACAGATGCAGGCCATGATTCTCCTCATGGCCTTGCTGCCAAGCTAGAGCCCCATGATCACCACCTTGGGTGGTTGGGAGGAGTCGGAGTTCACGTACCCTCGTGTCTCCGAGTTTGTCTGGAACGAGGCCATGCGACGCAACAACGGCGTCATCAACAACGCCGCGTACGCGAGTGGCTCGGGAGGCACCTCCTCTCATGGCAACAGCAGAGGCAGTGGCGGCGGGAAGAGAGGCAAGAAGAAGGGCAAGTGCCACAACTGTGGCAAGGCGGGGCATTGGGCGAGGGAGTGTCGCGCACCAAAGAAGAAAGGAGGCGGTGGTGGGAGCAACAACGTGAGTAAGAAGGTGGACTCGACGTCCACGAGCATGATGGCTGAGAGCAAGGCCCCTCCGAAGGGCTCTGCGCTGCTGCGGCCAGGAGCCTTTGGGCTCGACAGTGGCACAGACTATCACACCTCTCGCGAGGCATTTGGCTTCTTGTCTCTCACACCGTCCACGGCCAAGTTCCGGTGCGCCAACAGTGCCATCGAGTATGCGGCTGGTGAGGGAGAGAAGGTCGTGCACACGCTGCTCGACGGAGCCGACAAGGAGTTGCGGCTGCAGAACGTCGTCTACATGCCAACTTACGCCGCGAACCTCCTCTCCGTCTCGCGGATTACGGATCACACGATGACGGTGGTGTTCACACAGAAGGAAGCCGTCATCCTCAAGAACGAGGATGTGACGATTACCTACGCTGCGTCAGACCTTGTCGCCAAGGTGCCACGAATGGATGGGCTCTACGTTCTGCAGACCAAGAGCGTGGAAGGGCACGCTGGGGCGGCACAGGCAGTAGCGGAAGCTGCACCATCGCCAAACGCCAAGACACCATCCATGCCGCCTGCTATGGCGGCTAAAGATGCGGGAGCAGCAACTGCGAAGCTGTGGCACAGACGCCTTGGGCACGTGGCCGACAGCACCCTGCAGGTCATGCAGGAGCAGAAGCTTGTACGCGGGCTAGAGGGGTGTGAGCTGAAGGGTGGATGCAACGCTGGGTGTGAGGCTTGCCTGCAAGGGAAGACAAAGCGGAAACGCTTCTCCAAAAACGGTCGCAGAGCAGAGGGCATACTCGACCT
>SZWC01003701.1:64131-94041 GCA_023375785.1 Penium margaritaceum | reverse complement strand
CCTAGGCAGCAGGTTGGGGCAGCAGCGTTGTTGATGCAGCGTGCGGGCTTCCACGCTCGTTGCTTAAGTCAGCTGCCCCCTCAGTCTGCTGCTCTAGAGTCTAAGTCTGGAAGCTCTGGGTTTGTTACTCAGAAACGCGCGCGCCAGAGTTAGCGCCAGAAAGCAGCTGAAAACTGAAAGTAACTGGTTAGGAATGAAGAATGAGCAACAATGGGAGACCTCTCCAAGTTCTAGCTCCCCCCCACTACTGTAGAACTTGTTACTCAGCTAACCAGCCAATCAAAAAACAGTGCTAGACCTATTTTCTGGCAGGCAGGGTTTTCTCGGTGAGCCCTGCCAGACGCCCAACAGCCAAAGACCCGAGCGTCATCCGCTTTGGCTGAAAACTGGACCATACCATAATACGGACGCTGCGAACACAGTCGTGTGGTCAGAATCAGCTACAAAAAAAGCAGCGAAGAGTTATGGCTGCCCGAACCCGGGCAGTGCCTACGACAGTCAGTGACGCCAAGCAGGGCCACAAAGCAGGAGACACGGACCCTAGGCATAGCATGACGATGCAGACGCAATACCACAACCAGAAACAGAACTGAGTGCATGGAAACAGCATATGCAATGGCATAGACCACCGGCGGCTCGACCGCCGCGGAGGCCTGTCGATGGAGCTGAGCGCATCGCCATAGGGAGGAGGCTTCAGCGAGTGTGCGTGGGCCTCAGCGCGCGTCGGCTCCACCGCGCGACACTCCAGCAGCGTCGAGTCTCGCCGTCAGTCATCTGCACGCCGATGTACACAAGCCGGGAGGACACAATAGAGTACAATGACAGATGCGCGAAAAACCAACACAAGCCTCCTCGGTGGTCGGGCCGCCGGCAGTCACTGCCACTGCGGATGCAATCTGCATGCACCTAGCGCTGTGTCTGGCTGTGGCATTGCGTCTACAGCATCATGCGATGCCTAGGGTCCATATCTTCTGTTGTATGGCCTTGTTTGGCATCGTTGGCTGTCATAGCCACTGCCTGCCGCGATAACTTCTTGTAGCTATTTTTCTAGCGTATTCTGACCGCACGAATGAGAGAAAGTGCGTAGAAGCTTCCTAGCAACACAGCCGGTGACGACAGTCACAGGTCGTACACACAACGGCAAGGGTTTGGCTAGGAGACACAAGACACAGTGTCCGAATGCTTCAGTATAGCATATGTAGAGAGAAATGACAAATGACAGGTCCAAGGCATAAATACCTGCCCCGGCGCACATCGGGAGTCGCACGCGGCAGTCCAAGAGCTGTCCTAAAACCGGCCTAAAACCACTGTTTTGGCCGTAACTCTGCGCACACATGTCAGAATCCTACGCCGTCTGAACCTAGACGTGCAGAATCAAAAGACGCACATGGCGACTGGTCACATGCATGCATCCATCAACTGACAGTGAGTATACAATGCAAAAACATGCAAATGGGCCTCATGGCCAGTCTGCCGAAAGGCGCCTGCAAGACGTAGAAGGCACAGCAAGGAGGCCCGGTGACATCTGGGGCTCTGGAACAGTGGTCGGTCAGCTCCAAGCGGGTAGTTCGTCGCCTGTCGTCGCGCCGGTGTCACCAGGGCCGCCTGCCTCAGGGATCTGCACGAGTATGGACACGGCCGAGTGGTCATAGTAAACTGTACAGGAACGGCACAAAGCACAACACTCGTCCATGACCCGATGGTACACATGTCCATACGTGTGCAGCACTGGTACAACCACATAGTGGGTGACACAGACAGATGAGACGCCAACGTACATCCCACACTCAACCACTATCACGCACGGGGCGAAGCCCAACAGAACGAATGGCCACCAAGAACTTTCCGCAGGCAAGTACCTTCGTCAAGAAATCAGCACGCTGCAAGTCAGTGCCAACCCACATGATGGAGATCACGCGTCGCTCCACCAGATCACAAACGAAGTGATGCTCAACCGCAATGTGCATTGTGCAAACATGAAAAACACCAGAGTTCTCCGCAATGGCGAGAGCACTCTGGTTGTCGCAACGCAGCACAATGGCGGGTACTGACTGCCCAAGCTCAAGAAACAAGCGCTGTAGCCAAAGTGCCTCAGCAGCCCCTGCGCCCAAAGCCACATACTCTACCTCCGACGAGCTACGTGCGATGTAGCCCTGCTTCCCGCTTCGCCAAGACAAAGTGGTACCACCGAGCAGAAACACGTAGCCAATGCGACTGCGCCCGTGAGGGCTCCAAGCCCAGTCACTGTCAGTGTAGCCGTCAAGGACCGCCAAACACTGCCGATGAAAGTAGAGTCCAAGATACGGCGTGGAGACCACGTACCGCACCACTCGCACAGCTGCGTGAAGAGCTCTTGCACGTGGAGCCTGCGAGAACTAAGCAAGGAGGTTGACGGCAAACGCGATGTCGGGACGCGTGGTAGTGGCCAGGTACATCAGAGATCCGATAAGACGAGGTACAAAGTCACGTCCACTGTCTCCCCTAGCTGTGTATGATCATCCACCTTCAGGGCATCCTGCCCATCAGGTGTGAGGGGTGTGGAAGCAGTGGGCACTGCACCAAGGAGATCGCTCAAGCTCTCCCCCACGACTCGTGCGTATTGGGCCTGATGCAGCAACAGCGTCCAGTGTCTACGATCTCGCACGATCTCCACACCAAGAAACACCGATGTAGGACCGAGGTCCTTCATCCTGTAGGCGGTCTGCAGGATAGCCTTGGCCTCCTTCACGACCTCCAGGAACGAAAACGCGATCAGAAGGTCATCAACATAGACCAGGATGACAGTGAACCGCTCGGGTGTCAGTAGGATGAAGAGTGAGGGGTCTGCCTCGCTCTCTACGTATCTCACGTGAGTGAAGGTGCCAGGGATCTCCCGGTTCCAACACCGTGGAGACTGGTTGAGGCCGTACAAGGACTTGCGCAAGCGCCAGAGCTTTTCACCGTCCTCAAAGCCAGGTGGCTGAGCCACGTAGATCTCCTCATCCAAAGAGCCATGGAGGAATGCGTTTTTCACATCCATCTAGTGTAGTTCCCAGTCATGCTGAGCCACTACACCGAGCAGAGCTCGAGCTGAGGTCATGCGGCCGACAGAGGCAAAGGTGTCAGTGTAATCAACTCCCTCAATCTGAGAGAACCCCTTGATGACCAAGCGGGCCTTGTAGCGTTCCAGTGAGCCATCCGGCTTCACTTTCTTGCGAAAGACCCACTTGACCTGAATCGCCTTCCTCCCAGGGGGAAGGTCGACCAGCTCATAGACTCCGTGCTCTCGGATGGCGCGAAGCTCATCCTCGCAAGCAGCTTGCCAGGCCTCAGCATCTTGCGATGAGAAAGCCTCCCTCAATGTGCCCGGGTCAGGCACCATAGAGGAGGAACTCTGCATGGCAAGTGCACACGCCTTAGTGTCAGGCCTGACGGCCACAAGATCAGCTCCTATGTCACAGGCGATATGGAACTCATGAGTGACCAGGTCGTGCCCTATAGGGCACGCTGGGTGTACCTCTGAAAGCTCAGTGCGAACACTCAGGCCTAAGGCCTTTGTGCCTGGATCACCGCTCGCGATGCTACGAGAGGAACGCCTTGATCCGGGACCCGACGCTCGCTGAGCTCCGGAATCCAGTGGTCGAAGGCGACCACCGGGCTCACGGGAGTAACCGGAGGTCGAGGGGCGCACTTCAGGCTCACAAACAGGTACGACCACAGGGACAGGTACGACCGCTGGTGAGGGGTGAGATGAGGCAGCTGGAGAAGCCGTGCGAGGAGAAGCGTGTGTGGGGGCCACTGAGCTGGAGGTGACAGCGGGTAAGGCTGGCCCGGACACTGAGAGAGGAGTGTCAGCCGACGTAGGGACAGTAGTGGGCTGGGCTGGGTCAGACACCGGAGCAGGGGGCCAGTGGACACAAGTGGTGATGCAGGAGGAGGCATCAGAGCAGCGGTACCTGTGGGGTGTGAAACAGGCTCAGCAAGTAGGATCTCTGGACCAACGGCAATGATAGCCGGGTCATCAAGTGCTGGAGATCGAGGGGGACTCGAGCGGACACATCAGCCTGACGAGAAATGGTCACTGGCGGAGAAGTCCCCCCCATCCGCCGAGGACCCTCGCAGGAAGGGACATGAGCTACGGAGAGAGCTGTGATCGAAGTCAGGTTACGGTATGTGAGAGACCTACAAAACAGCGCGTCACGGGACTCAATGACACGACAGCGAGTGGGGTCCCAAAAACGCCAGGCCTTTGACCGCGGGGAGATGCCAATGAAGGCACACAAGCGACCCCGAGGGGAGACCTTGGACCCCTGCTTGTCCTCGGTGTACCACACGGAGGCCAGGGCACCCCAGACGCGTGCGAGACGAAGATCAGTACGGTGGTCAAACCAGAGCTCGTACGGTGTAACATGATCCGGAAGCGGACCATGGGGGAGGCGGTTCCAGACCCACGTCATGTAGGCGAAGCCCTCGAAGGCGAAGGACTCCGGGAGACCGCACTCAGACCGCATGGCGCGGACCGCATCCTCCATGGTGCTGTTCTAGCGCTCAGAGACACNTTGTCCTCGGTGTACCACACGGAGGCCAGGGCACCCCAGACGCGTGCGAGACGAAGATCAGTACGGTGGTCAAACCAGAGCTCGTACGGTGTAACATGATCCGGAAGCGGACCATGGGGGAGGCGGTTCCAGACCCACGTCATGTAGGCGAAGCCCTCGAAGGCGAAGGACTCCGGGAGACCGCACTCAGACCGCATGGCGCGGACCGCATCCTCCATGGTGCTGTTCTAGCGCTCAGAGACACCGTTCTGCTGTGGGGTAGTAGGAGCGGGAACCTGGTGAAAAATGCCGTGTTCAGCAAAGAAGGAGTCCATGTCACCGAGGAACTCGCCACCGCGATCCAAGCGAAAGGTATATAGCGTGTGGCGAGACTGACGCTCAGACATCACAAGCCAGAGCCGAACCGCAAGGGCGGCGTCGCTCTTGTGACGCAAACTGTAGACCCACCGCATCCCGGTGAATTCATCGATTAGCGTCAGAACATACCGTCCCCTCTCGGACAGGGACTCGACGGGGAGAGAGCCAAGCAGGTCCGAGTGGACCAACTCGAGTGGCCTCAGCGCTCGGGAACGCGAATCAGGATAAGTGCACCGGTGCATCCTTCCCTGAGCGTAAAAAAGGCAGTCGGTCTTGGGTGGCTTCTCGAAAGAAGCCACGTCAAGGCCAAGAGCGGGCTGTGTTCGTATGAGCTTCGACACAGTGTCGGAGCCCACATGACACAGACGTCGGTGAAGCAACCTCTGGTGTTCAGGGGATAGAACACCAGTGACAAAAACACCACCAGATGAAGGGGGAGAGCAAGGGGAGGATGGCCGAGCAATGCGGTACAAATCATCTACGACTGAAGCACGCAGGACAATGCTACGGGTGTCAAGAGCAGTCACAGTCGCTGAATCAGCGGTATGCTCAACGGAGAGGCCCATCAGAGTGCAGGCACGCACAGACAGCAGACTAAGCTCAAGATCAGGCACAAACAGCACGTCAGAGAGATACAGGGGGCCAGTTGGACCATCAAAGCATACAACCCCAACACCGTGGACCGGTAAGGATTGACCAGAGCCTGTACGAACAGAACGGACAGTCGTGACAAGACCAAGTACCACAAAGTCACTACGACGACGCGTCATGTGGTGGGTGGCACCGGAATCAATGATCCAAGTGCCACCGGAGTCACGACTGGTGGACGACACTGTACAACGACCAATGGAATACTCGGCATCAGAGGGACGCTGAGCCGTCACTGGGAGGGAACGACGTACATCACGAAGGTGAGACTCATGAATCTAGTTAGTGCAGTCAGGCCCAACATCATCACATGCGGATTGTGCTCCCCCACACGTGTCATCACGACTCACGAGGACGGACGAACAAGCAGTCTGTGACCCACTCGACGATGACGACACACTCGCACCTCCCTGAAAGCGAAGCGCCAGAAGATGACAAAGCTCGGCCATGGTGCGGTCACGTGGGTCTGGATCACTGCTGCTCGCTGGTGAGGACGCAGGAACAGCTGCAGTCGTGGTCGCCGCGCGTCCAGAGGATTGTGCGGGCGACGTGCCAGACGTGGTCCGAGCAGCATGGGCAGCCTGAAGTCCGCGAGTGATGCACTCCCAGTCAAGCGGCAACTGGCACTCGGTGTAGCGATGGGCGCCTCCACAGTTGTAGCAATGCACGGAATGGCCACTGCTACCATTGGATGACGACTGCTGCTGACCTGATCCACGCTTCCTATTCTTCTTCTTCCCCTGGGCAGCTGCTGCAACGCCCTACGTCTGCGTGGGTGTAGACGGGGTCGAAGAGGAGGCGGAAGACGAGGTCGTGATGGAGGTAGATGAGGGTGACTGCAGGAGGGAAGATGGTGGTTAGGCGAGGACTGCTGCAACAAGGGAAGTCTCCTGATGTGCTACTGCTGCCTCGCGGGCCGACATCACCGGGAGGAAGAGCTGATGGGCCCAAGGGAGCAGCTGCAGGGTGGCTGAGAAAGGCTCAAGAGCAGCATCGCTGTACCGTGTGAAGATGTCGGTGTAGTCCAGGCGAACTTCGAGCATGATCGTCCACAGTGTCCACAGCTGTGTGCCCCCTGAGGTCCCCAGACGCGTGTAAATACGCATGGCGCGTCACCGGTAATCCGCCGTAGGCTCCGCTGGTCCCTGACGGAGCGAGTGGAAAGCACGAATGTGTGACGCACGCGTAGCGTGCGTCTCTACGGCCACTAGGGACAATGCCAGATCCCAGCCTCCACGAGGATCTGCTCCGGTGCCTGTGCCAGCCTCGCCGAGGAAGGGGCGGAAGTCGACGACAGTCTCGCGTGGCATGGTGTAGAGAAGTCCTCGCATGGCCCGGTCTGCTGTCAGCACCTGTACTGGATCTGTAGACTGGTATGGGCTGTGGTAGTAAGGCCACACTCCCTCGGAAGTGGCCCACACCTGAAACAGGATCTCCCAGTAGTCAAATCCATCCTCGCTGATGTACCGTGGAGGTGGTGCCTCAAAGTTCTTTGGCTGCCGCTCCGTAGGAAACAACCGCAGGTTGAGGAGGGCGAGAGACGGGGAAAACTCTTGGAAGGGGGTGATCACCGGGGAAGTCAGGTGACGATCATATCGGGGACACGGGTGGAGGTCGGATACCCGTCTGCAGCTGACGGAGGCACTCCTATAGGAGATGAATCTCCCGCTCCTGGGAGTCATCCTCGAAGCCTGGCATGAATGGCTCGTCATCACGGAGGTCCGCAGGTGGTCGAGAAACCACACCTGGAGGTGAAGCAGGCGGAGCACCTGTCACGGGCACCTGGGCCGAGTGCTGGGTGGAGGCCGCAACGCTGGCAGCTCCCTCAAAAATCCGCGAAGGAGCCGTGGACTGAGCACGCAGGAGCTCAGTCAGCGTGCGGATTGCGTCAGTCTGCTCTCGCTGCAGACGACGCATCTCCTCCTGCTCGCTGCGCAGGTCCTGTGGCGCGCGGCAGCTCCGTGGAAGCTGCGCAGCAGCTTTCGCCCGGCCGCTGCTGCAGTTGTGCTGTCAGCTGCAGTAGCAGCTGCGAAGCTGCGTGTGCAGCGATGGCAGCAGCGGCTGCGCTACTGCTGCTGCTGCTGCGCGCGGCAGCTGTTGCTGCGCGCTGCAGCTGCTACTAGCTGCCGCCGCCGCGCGTTGCTGTTGGCTGCCGCCGCCACGCGCTGCTCCTGCTGCCACTGCTGCGCTGCTGCTGCCGCCGCGACTACCGCTGCTAGTGCTATACCGCTGCGGTTGCTGCGCTACTGTTGCCAACGCTGCTGCTGCCGCCGCTGCTGCCACGCTGCTGCAGCGGCCGTTGCTAGTGCGCTGTTGCTGCGCTTCTGCAGGCACCGCCTCTGCTGCTGCTGCCCTGCTGCTACGGCTGTGGGAGGATGGCTGTACGCACCGCAGCCGCCACACACCTCTGCGTGGTGGTACACGCCGCTGCTGCTGCCTCTGTAGCTGCGATCTCACGTGGTGGGTGGAGTACGTTGACGGGGACCGGCCGTCTCCAACAGGTCCCAGAAATTTGCTACAGTGGTGACTCTCACTGCTGCTGCTCTGCTACGTCTCTGCTACGTAGCTCAGTGAGAACTGTCTCACTGCTCTGATACCAAGAGAAAGTGTGTAGAAGCTTCCTAGCAACACAGACGTTGACCGGACGTCAGTGCCTGGTCAGACGGTGACGACAGTCACAGGTCGTGCACACAACGGCAAGGGTTTGGCTAGGAGACACAAGACACAGTGTCAAAATGCTTCAATATAGCATATGCAGAGAGAAATGACAAATGACAGGTCTAAGGCATAAATACCTGCCGCGGTGCACGGCGGGTGTCGCACGCGGCACTCCAAGAGGCTGTCCTAAAACCGGCCCAAAACCACTGGTTTGGCCGTAACTCTGGGCACACATGTCAGAATCCTGTTGGTTTTTGCGCTCATTGTGCTCTCTTGTGTCCTCCCGGCTTGTGTACATTGGCGTGTAGATGACTGACGGCGCGACTCGACACTGATGGAGTGTCGTCCGGTGGAGCCGACGCACGCTGAGGTCGTCTTGCAGTTCGCTGGAGCCCCCTGTCTCCGGCGACGTGTTCAGCTCCATCGGCAGGCCTCCTCGGCGGTCGCGCTGCCGGTACTCATTGCCACCGCAGTCGTTGTCTGCATGCGTCCAGCACGTACTGTCGTGCCTGCGTCGTCATGCGCTGCCTAGGGTCCCAGTTGCATGTTGCATGGCCCTGTTTGGCAGCATAAACCGTCGTGGGCACTGCCTGGGTTCAGGCTGCCATAACTCCTCGCTACTTTTTTTCTAGCAGATTCTGACCGCACGGCTGTGTTTGCAGTGTCGATATTATGGTATGGTCCAGTTTTCAAGCAAAACGGACGACGTCCGGGTTTTGGGCTGTCGGCCGTCTGGCAGGCCTCACCGAGAAAACCTGCCAGCCTGAAATTAGCTATTCTCTGATTGGCTGATGAACTGAGTAACAAGCTCTACAGAGCTGGGGGGGGCTAGAACTTGGAGGGGTCCCCCATTGCTGTTCATTCTTGATTCCTAATCAGTTACTATCAGTTTTCAGCTGCTTTCTGGCGCTAACTCTGGCCCGCGCATTTCTGAGTAACAAACCCAGAGCTTCCAGACTTAGACTCTAGAGCAGCAGACTTAGAGGGCAGCTGACTTAAGCAACTAGCGTGGAAGTCCGCACGCTGCATCAACAACGCTGCTGCCCCAACCTGCTACATAGTTTTCCTTCTTGGTATCAAAGCCAGAGCGTAGCAGGAGCAGCAGAAGACTGGCGAACAGGTGCCAGACAACGCCGGCGGACCTCCATATGCGCCAGTGCAGGGGAAATGCTGCCGGATTTTTTCCGACAGCATTGACCCTCCTGGTGGCGGCGTCAGATTTTTTCCCACGGCCATTGGGCCAGGGGAAATGCTGCCGAAATTTTTTCGGCAGCACTGACCCCCACGCGTGACGCGAGGAGGTGAGCAGCAGGCGGCGTCTGACGTCTGTGGGCGACGAAACACGCGGCAACGTCACCCAGGTGCAGTAACTCGCACCACCAACAGCAGCAGGCAGAAGCAGCAGCTCGCAGCAGCCCGCAGCAGCAGCAGTTTGTAGTAGCAGCAGCAGTAGCTCGCAGCAGCAGCAGCTCGCAGCAGCAGCAGCAGCAGCAGCAGCAGCAGCCCGCACCAGTAGCCCGCTGTAGCAGCCCGCAGCAGCAGCAGGCAGCAGCCGCAGCACACAGCAGCTGTAGCAGCGTGCAGCAGCAGCAGCGGGCTACAGCAGCTGCTGCAGCGAGCTGCAGCAGCCGCCAGCTGCAGGAGCAACAACAGCAAGCAGCAGCTGGCAGCTGCCAGCCGCGGCAGCTGCTGCCCGCTGCTCGCAACGAGCGAGCAGCGAGCAGCAACCCGCTGCTGCCAGCGAACAGCAGCTCGCTGCTGCTAGGCGAGCAGCAGCCCACTACTCGCAGCAGAAAACGGGCTTCTGCCCGCTGTGACAAGGAAAAAAAAAAGAGACAACAAAAAATCCCCCACCCACGCAGCTCGCTGCAGCAGCCTGCAGCTGCAACGAGCAGCTGCTGCAGCACGTAGTACCTGCAGTAGTGCTTAGCAGCAGCAGCAAGCTGCAACAGCTCGCTGCTGTAGCAGCAGCAGCCACAGCAGCTGCTACAGCTTGCAGCACCAGCAGCTGCAGCTGTAACTGCAACAGCATCAACAACAGCAACAGCAGCTGCAGCAACCGCAGCAGTTGTAGCAACCGCACCAGCAGCAACAGCAGCAGTAGCAGCAGCAACAGCAACAACAGCAGCAGCAGCTGCAGCAGCAGCAGCAGCAGTAGTAGTAGCAGCAACAGTAGCAACACCAGCAGTAGCAGCAGCAGTAGCAGCAACTGCAACTGCAACTGCATCAGCACCAACAGTAGCAGTGGCAGCCTCAACATTTGCCGCTGCTGATGTCAGCACCCTTCTGCAGATGTCACTGTTGACGTCACTGTTGATGTCATCAACAAAAAAAAAACACAAAAAAGGAGTGAAAAAGGGGGGGAGAAAGGAAAGGGGGAAGGCAACGCAAAGGGTGGATAGAACTCCCACCACCCCTTTTTTTGCTGACATCAGCCAAAGCAACAAAAAAAAAACAAGGGGCACCACACCATGGCCGGTACCCCTAGTGAGGAGGGGTCCTCCTCTGTTGGGGGGACCCCTACCCCTCCTTTCCTGTAGCGCCTGCAGTAGCAGCAGCCAGAGCAGCAATAGCAGCAGCAGCAGGAGTAGCAGCAGCAGCAGCAGCAGGAGCAGCAGTAGCAGCAGCAGCTGCTGCAGCAGCTGCAGCCCACTGGTATTGTCGGCGGCAATCCTAACCCCCTCGCTGCTCTTCAGCAACAGCTTGTCGCCTTGACGCAGCTGAGCGCTACAGCCGGTAGCCGCCCAGACTGCCACCAGTATGCTACCATCATTCGTCCCTCCAGGGCACGCCAGCCCAGCGGTGTCTGCTGCCACGTACTATCTGGCATAGCAGCAGACTCAGCGCCAGCGGCAGACTGTCACTTCCGTCCTTGGCCCCACTCTGGGTGCCGGCTGCAGGCAGAAGGACTTTGAGACACCGCCGCCGCCGCTTCAGGCCAGCGAGCAGTTCCGAAGCTAAGAGCTTATCTTCCGGATCTGGGCGCAGGGTGAGGGCTTGTGGGCATACTACACCCTCCCTTACGACTCCACCCAGGCCGACCAGTTGTATGACGCTGGTCGCACCGTCCATGCCCTTGTCCCAGTCGCCCCTCCTGCTTCCCGCCTGGCCCTAGAGCCTTTCCTTGGCGATTTTACCGCCAGCGCCATACCAGACCCTGCAGCCACATGGCACGTCCTCACCAGACCCCATCGTTTGTCCAGCGACGCTGAGATCAGTCGTCTGCTCCGGAGTTCAACTCCGTGCACATGGGGGAGACCAAGACGGTCACTACCTACCGGCAGCGGGCGGAGGACATCCTACGTCGTCTCGACACATCTGCTCCGCCCCCTCTGTCTGCGCTCCTCACCATCAAGCGCGGCGCCACTAGCGCGTACGCGTACGTCTTCGTGCACTACCCCCAGGACGTCCTGTCCACCATGGCAGCCCAGGGCACCCTCGTGCCCTGGGCATACGAGCTCTTCCTTTGCATTGAGGAAGCTTGCCAGGAGTCCCAGCTCCATCGCACGGAGACCCTCGCCTCCATGGCCATCGCCTCTCCCGCCGCGGCCACCTTCGCCAGCACCTCCGCCAGCTCCTCCGCCAGCTCGAAGAAGCGTCGGAGCAAGAAGGGCAAGGGTCAGCAGCAGCAGCAGCCACAGCCGTCGACCGGGTCTGGCAGTGGTGGCTCGGTCTGCCACAACTGTGGCCAGCCTGGGCACGGGTGGTACACGTGCCCTCTACCGACCGTCGAGGCGCGTGTCATCGCCACCATGCGTCGCCAGTGGGAGCGTCGTCTCGCCTTTGCTGCCGTCACTGTCGCCGGCTCCGACGCCTCGGCCTCGCCCAGCAGCTCCACCACTCCGGTCGCCTCGCCAGTCCCGTAGACATCGACGCCGCCGCCGCACCATCCGCAGCCGTCGGCGCCTCCACTCCCTATGCCGGCTCAGTTCCCCTACTACCCGGGCTCCGGCGCCGTCACTGCGCACTCCGTCTACACTCCCGAGCCCACCTCCCGTGAGCGTCAGCTGGAGCAGTTCATCGCGCTCCAGCTCGGCCTGCCTCGCTCTCCTCCCCAGGGAAGTGCGAGTTGCGTCACTTCCTGCCCTCCTGCACAGCCCTGCATGACCGAGACTGAGTTGCAGTCGTGTCCCATTTCCTCTCCTACCTGGTCGTCGCTAGTGGCCTCCTCCACCCCTCCCCTTGACGACATTACTTGGCTTGACGATTGGCAGTCCCGTTTTGCGCCTCCGTCCACTGCGTCCGCGTCCCTTGCCTGCTGCCATGTGACCATTAGCGATCTGGCGACCCCGGTCCAGGACCCTGCTGAGACCTGGATCATCGACTCCGGGGCCACGCATCACATGACGGCCTCTCGTGAGGCCTTCAGTATGCTCGGTCCTGTAGGCGATGTCTCCGGTGTCCGGACGGGCTCCGGACAGGTGTTGCCTNCTTGACGACATTACTTGGCTTGACGATTGGCAGTCCCGTTTTGCGCCTCCGTCCACTGCGTCCGCGTCCCTTGCCTGCTGCCATGTGACCATTAGCGATCTGGCGACCCCGGTCCAGGACCCTGCTGAGACCTGGATCATCGACTCCGGGGCCACGCATCACATGACGGCCTCTCGTGAGGCCTTCAGTATGCTCGGTCCTGTAGGCGATGTCTCCGGTGTCCGGACGGGCTCCGGACGGGTGTTGCCTGTCCGTGGTGTTGGCGTCGTTCGTTGCCGTGGTCCTGCCGGTGATGTCTTTCTGACCGATGTCCTCTTCGTCCCTGGTCTCGAGCTCAGCCTCCTGTCCGTGACTGCCCTTGACCGCATGAGCATGGATGTTGTGCACTTGCGTGGTGTTGGCACTGTGTCGTTGCGTCCGTCTGGTCTTGTCGTCCTGCACGCCACCGCCCGTGGCAACCTGTGGGATGTTCCTCGCCTCTCCTCCTCTCCTCCCGTCTCCTCCCCGACGGCCGCCACAGGCCATGTGTTTGTCACCGGTACGCTTTCTCCTCAGCACACCCGCCTCTTGCACCGCCGCCTTTGCCACGTCCACTCTGCCGCCATAGAGAGCATGCTTCGCACCCAGCCGGCCAAGGGCCTTGACCTGGAGACTTTCCCTCTCCCGTGCCCCACTGAGTTCATTGACCGCGCTCAGGGGAAGATGCACCGGTCCACATACCCCTTGTCCTCCTCCCGTGCATCCGCTCCCCTTGACCTTGTCCACTCGGACGTCATGGGTCCTCTCACCACCGATTCTGTCGGAGAGCATGGCCGCTATGTCCTCACCCTTACGGATGACTATTCTCGCTACCGCTGGGTCTTCTGCCTCCGACAGAAGAGCGATGTCGCCCGAGCCATTCATGACTGGCTCGTCCTCGCGGAACGTGAGTGCGGCGGCCCCCTCCGCCGTTTTCGCTCCGATCGCAGCGGAGAGTACATGGGTGAGGCCATGACCTTTCTCGCCTCCCGCGGGATCCACCATGAGACGTCTGCACCCTACACACCCGCCCAGAACGGCGTGTCCGAGCGGTGGAACCGCACCATGGCCGATGCCGTGTGCACCATGCGGGTCGAGTGAGGTCTCTCCGATGGCTTCTATTTTGAAGCCATGTCCTACATGACCTGGGTTTGGAACCGGGTTCCCCACGCTCCCCTTCCTCGCCAGTCCACACCATACCGGCACTGATGCGGTCGACGCGCTGACCTCCGCCCGGCTCGCGTCTGGGGTTGCGTGGCCATTATGTGGGTGTCCGCCCCCCAACAGGGCGGCAAGCTTACCCCCCGCGGACGCCCCTGCACCTTCCTCGGTGTGTCTCGTCAGTCCAAAGCCTGGCGCTTCTGGGACCCATCCCAACACTGCATCGTCGAGTCCCGCGATGCTCTGTTCTTCGAGGATCTATTCCCCCGCGACCTCATACGTTCCGGCTCGTCTGTGTCCCTCCCGTCGCATGGGGGAGTGGTGAGTCCGTCCTCCGTCCTGTCGCCTCCGGGTGACACATCACTCCATTCCTCTGAGCCGGTAGCGCCTGTCGCGTCCTCTGGCCCTCCCAGGCCAACAGCCCCAGTGGCGTCCGCTGGCCCCTCTGGGCCAGCAATCCCAGCTGCGTCCGCTAGCCCCTCTAAGCCAGCAGCGCCTGTCGTGTCCGCTGGCCCCTCCGGGCCAGCAATCCCAGCCGCGTCCATTGGCCCCTCTGAGCCAGCAGCGCCTGTCGTGTCCGCTGGTCCCTCCAGGCCGGCAACCCCAGTCACGTCCGCTGGCCCCTCCGGGCCAGCAATCCCTGCTGCGTCCACTGGCCCCTCTGAGCCAGCTGCGCCTGTCGTGTCCACTGACTCCTCCGGGCCAGCAGCCCCAGTCGCGTCTGCTGGCCCCTCTGAGCCAGCAGCGCCTGTCGTGTCCGCTAGCTCCTCCGGGCCGACAGCCCCAGTCGCGTCCGCTGGCTCCTCCGAGCCAATAGCCCCGTCCGCCTCCGTTGGCAAGTCGGACCCAATACCATTTTCTGCCCGACCGCGCTACACACGTGGCCCAGGCGGCAGCCTCCGACCTCGGCCGACAGTGAGCGCGCAGACCGCTGCACCACGTCCGGTGGCGCCTCGACTCCCTGTGGCCCCACGTGTCTCCTCCACTCCCACAGTCATGAGTGGGGACCCTGGCACGAAGGCTCTCGGCCTGACCACCTCGGCCATCATCGCAGACCTTCACCCTGGCTCCGCACTAGGCTACACCATGCTTCATCACGAGCATCGGCATGCTGTCGTGGCCACACTCGCCTGGATCCCACCCGGAGCTCGTGAGGCACACGCCCTCTCAGTCCGGTCCACAGCACGCCCAAAGGACCCAGCCACCCTGCGCGAGGCACGAGCATCTCCTGAGGCCACACATTGGGATGCTGCCTGCGCCAAGGAGCTCGTTGCCATCCGCCAGCACCACGTGTATGACCTCGTCGACCTCCCTCCAGGTCGGAAGGCCATTGGTGCCAAGTGGGTCTTTCGCTGCAAGTGGAAGCCTGACGGGTCCTTGGACAAGTACAAGGCCCGCCTCACTGTAAAGGGGTTTGCTCAGGTCCCTGGGGTCGATTACGACCAGATCTTTGCCCCAGTCGGTCGGTTCTCCACTAGCCGGGCACTCTTCAGCCTGGTTGCCTAGCATGGGTGGGAACTGCATCAGATAGACGTGAGCAACGCGTTCCTCCATGGCTCACTTGAGGGTGATGAGCTCTACATGGTGCAGCCCCCAGGCTTTGACGACGGCACTGGGAGAGTTTGGCGGCTGCGGAAGGCCCTCTATGGCCTGAAGCAGTCACCTCGGTGCTGGAACCAGGAGATCAGCAGCACGCTTCTCCGTGGTGGCCTCCAGCGTAGCACCGCTGACCCCGCCCTGTTCATCAGCCCACAGGGTCAGACCCTCGCCGCAATTATGGTCTACGTCGACGATCTCCTCATTGCATCGCCAGACATGGCTGCCATCAAGCGTGTCAAGGACTTGCTGCACACTGCTTACCAGATGAAGAATCTCGGGTCCGCTCGAGTCTTCCTGGACATGGAGCTCGAGCATAATCGCTCACAGGGCGTCCTGCACGTTCACCAGGCTGCCTATGTGCAGACCCTGTCCACTCGCTTCGCCGAGGACCTACCCCTCGTACCTAGCGCATCTTCACCCATGTCACCCGATGGCCAGGTGAAGCTGAAAAGTCCTGGCCCAGCTGTTGTGGGGGAGCCAGTTGATGTGACCACGTATCTGCGGGTCATCGGGTCACTGATGTTCCTGGCCACGACGACGCGTCCAGACATCGCGTTCGCCGTTAACATGCTGGCCCAGTTCTCTCAGGAGCCGCGTCACCTCCACTTTGAGGCCGCGATCCAAGTATTGCGCTATGTCGTCTTGACCCCTCGGCGAGGCATCATGTTCCGCCGTCAGCCGTCCGTCATTGCAGTGGGTTACACCGACAGTGACTGGGCCGGCAGTCCAGACGGTAAGAGCCGCACTGGGTGGATCTTTTTGGTCGGGGACACAGCTGTGTCCTGGCGCAGTGGCAAGCAGGGGTGCATTGCTCGCAGCATTGCTGAGGCTGAGTAGGTGGCCCTTGGCTCAGGCGCGTGTGAGAGTGTGTGGTTGCGTCGTCTGTTGTCCGAGTTGCGTCAGTCTGTCGCATCCATCACCTTGCATTGTGACAATGAGAGTGCCATGGCCATTGCAGACAATGACGGTGTGCATCACACTCGCACAAAGCACATCAATGTTGAGTATCACTATGTGCGTTCGTTGTTGCACGACGGCAGCATCAACATCGTGTGGGTTGAGATAGCACGGCAGCTGGCTGACTTCTTGACCAAGGCACTGAAGCAGGACTCGTTTAAGAAGGCTGTGAGTTCAGTCGGCGTGCGTCCGTGACTTGCCTTCTTAGTCTCTGCCTGCAATTCTGCGTGTCCTGGGGGAGTCTGTTTGTTGACCGTGTCTCTGCTCGCCCATGTGCACTACGCCTGTGAGTCATGGGGGAGTGTTGGTTTTTACGCTCATTGTGCTCTGTTGTGTCCTCCCGGCTTGTGTACATCGGCGTGCAGATGACTGACGGCGAGACTCGACGTTGATGGAGTGTCGTCCGGTGGAGCCGACGCACGCTGAGGTCGTCTTGCAGTTCGGTGGAGCCCCCTCTCGCCGACGACGTGTTCAGCTCCATCGGCAGGCCTCCTCGGCGGTCGCGCTGCCGGTAGTCACTGCCACCGTAGTCGTTGTCTGCATGCGTCCAGCACGTACTGTCGTGCCTGCGTCGTCATGCGCTGCCTAGGGTCCCAGTTGCATGTTGCATTGCCTTGTTTGGCAGCATAAACCGTCGTGAGCACTGCCTGGGTTCAGGCTGCCATAAATCCTCGCTACTATTTTTCCAGCAGATTCTCACCGCACAGCTGCGTTTGCAGCGTCGATATTATGGTATGGTCCAGTTTTCAAGCAAAACGGACGACGCCCGGGTTTTCGGCTGTCGGCCGTCTGGCAGGCCTCACCGAGAAAACCTGCCAGCCTGAAATTAGCTGTTTTCTGATTGGCTGATGAACTGAGTAACAAGCTCTACAGAGCTGGGGGGGGAGGCTAGAACTTGGAAGGGTCCCCCATTGCTGTTCATTCTTGATTCCTAATCAGTTACTATCAGTTTTTAGCTGCTTTCTGGCGCGAACTCTGGCGCGCGCGTTTCTGAGTAACAAACCCGGAGCTTCCAAACTTAGACTCTAGAGCAGCAGACTAAGGGGGCAGTTGACTTAAGCAACTAGCGTGGAAGCCCGCACGCTGCATCAACAACGCTGCTGCCCCAACCTGCTGCATAGTTTTCCTTTTAATCCTACGCCGTCTGAACCTAGTGAGAAAGTGCGTAAAAGCTTCCTAGCAACACGGCCGTTGACCGGGCGTCAGTGCCTAGTCAGACGGTGACGACAGTCACAGGTAGTACAAACAACGGCAAAGGTTTGACTAGGAGACACAAGTCAAAGTGTCAGAATGCTTCAATATAGCATATGCAAAGAGGAATGACAACTGACAGGTCCAGGACATAAATACCTGCCGCGGCGCACGGCGGGTGTCGCACTCGGCAGTCCAAGAGCTGTCCTAAAACCGGCCCAAAACCACTGTTTTGGCCGTAACTCTGCGCACACATGTCAGAATCCTACGCCGTCTGAACCTAGACGTGCAGAATCAAAAGACACACGCAACGACTGGTCACATGCATGCATCCATCGACTGACAGCGAGTATACAATGCAAAAACATGCAAATGGGCCTCATGCCCAGTTCGCCGAAAGGCGCCTACAAGACGTAGAAGGCACACCAAGGAGTCCCTGTGACATCTAGGGCTCTGGAATAGTGGTCGGTCAGCTCCAGACGGGAAGTCCACCGCCTGTCATCGCGCCGGTGTCACTAGGGCCGCCTGCCTCAGGGATCTGCACGAGTATGGACACGGCCGAGTGGTCACAGTAAACTGTACAGGAATGGCACAAAGCACAACACTCCCCCATGACCCGATGGTACGCATGTCCATACGCGTGCAGCACTGGTACAACCACATAGTGAATGACACAGACAGATGAGACGGCAACATACATACCACACACAACCACTGTCACGCACGGGGCGAAGCCCAACAGAACGAATGGCCACAAGGAACTTTCCGCAGGCAAGTGCCTTCGTCAAGAAATCAGCTCGCTGCAAGTCAGTGCCAACCCACATGATGGATATCACGCGTCGCTCCACCAGATCACGAACGAAGTGATGCTTAACCGCAATGTGCTTTGTGCGAGCATGAAAAACACCAGAGTTCTCCGCAATGGCGAGAGCACTCTGGTTGTCGCAACGCAGCACAATAGCAGGTACTGACTGCCCAAGCTCAAGAAACAAGCGCTGCAACCAAACTGCCTCAGCAGCCCCTGTCCCCAAAGCCACATACTCTGCCTCCGACGAGCTACATGCGATGCAGCCCTGCTTCCCGCTTCGCCAAGACAAAGCGGTACCACCGAGCAGAAACACGTAGCCAGTGCCACTGCGCCCGTCAGGACTCCAAGCCCAGTCGCTGTCACTGAAGCCGTCAAGGACCACCGAACACTGCCGACGAAAGCAGAGTGTGAGGTACGGCGTGGAGACCACGTACCGTACCACTCGCACAGCCGCGTGAAGAGCTCTCGCACGTGGAGCCTACGAGAACTTAGCGAGGAGGTTGACGGCGAACGCGATGTCGGGATGCGTGGTAGTGGCCAGGTACATCAGAGATCCGATAAGACGGAGGTACAAGGTCACGTCCACTGTCTCCCCCAGCTGTGTAGGTTCATCCACCTTCAGGGCATCCTGCCCATCAGGTGTGAGTGGTGTGGAAGCAGTGGGCACTGCACCAAGGAGATCGCTAAAGCGCTCCCCCACGACTCGTGCGTATCGGGCCTGATGCAGCAACAGTGTCCGATGTCTGCGATCTCGCACAATCTCCATACCAAGAAACACCGATGCAGGACCGAGGTCCTTCATCCTGTAGGCGGTCTGCAGGACAGCCTTGGCCTCTTTCATGGCCTCCAGGGATGAAGACGCGATCAGAAGGTCATCAACATAGACCAGGATGGCGGTAAACCGCTCGGTTGTCGGTAGGATGAAGAGTGAGGGGTCTGCCTCGCTCTGTACGTATCCTGCGCGAGTCAAGGTAGCAGTGATCTCCCGGTTCCAACACCGTGGAGACTGCTTGAGGCCGTACAAGGACTTGCGCAAGCGCCAGACCTTGTCACCGTCCTCGAAGCCTGGTGGCTGAGCCACGCAGATCTCCTCATCCAAAGAGCCATGGAGGAACGCGTTGTTCACATCCATCTGGTGTAGTTCCCAGTCATACTGAGCTACTACACCGAACAGAGCTCGAGCTGAGGTCATGCGGCCGACAGGGGCAAAGGTGTCAGTGTAATCAACTCCCTCAATTTGAGAGAACCCCTTGACGACCAAGCGGGCTTTGTAGCGTTCCAGTGAGCCATCCGGCTTCACCTTCTTGCGAAAGACCCACTTGACCTGAATCGCCTTCCTCCCAGGGGGAAGGTCGACCAGCTCGTAGACTCCGTGCTCTCGGATGGCGCGAAGCTCATCCTCGCAAGCAGCTCGCCAGGCATCAGCATCCTGCGATGAAAAGGCCTCCCTCAATGTACCCGGGTCCGGCGCCATAGAGGGGGAACTCTGCGTGGCAAGTGCACACGCCTCAGTGTCTGGCCTGACGGCCACGAGATCAGCTGCTGCGTCACAGGCGATATGGAACTCTCGAGTGACCAGGTCGTGCCCTATGGGGCACGCTGGGTGTACCTCTGAAAGCTCAGTGCGGACACTCAGGCCTAAGGCCTTTGTGCCTGGATCACCGCTCGCGATGCTGCGAGAGGAACGTCTGGGTCCGGAACCCGACGCTCGCTGAGCTCCAGAACCCAGTGGTCGAAGGCGACCACCGGGCTCACGGGAGTAACCGGAGGTCAAGGGGCGCACCTCAGGCTCCGGAACAGGTACGACCACAGGGACAGGTACAACCGCAGCTGGTGAGGGCTGAGACGAGGCAGTCGGAGATGCCGTGCGCGGAGATGCATGTGTGGGGGACACTGAGCTGGGAATGACAACAGGCAAGGCTGGCCCGGACACTGAGACAGGAGTGTCAGCCGACGTAGAGACAGGAGTGGGTTGAGCTGGGTCAGACGCCAAAACAGGGGTGCCAGTGGACACAGAGGGTGATGCAAGAGGAGGTGTGGGAGCAGCGGTACCTATGGGGTGCGAAGCAGGCTGGACAGGCGGGATCTCTGGACCAACGGCAATGATAGCCGGATCATCAAGTGCTGGAGATCGAGAGGGGACTCGAGCGGACACATCAGCTTGGCGAGGAATGGTCACTGGCGAAGAGGTCTCCCCCATCTGCCGAGGACCCTCACAGGAAGGGACATGAGCTGAAGAGAGCGATGTGATCGAAGTCAGATCACGGTATGTGAGTGACTCAAAAAACAGCGCGTCACGGGACTCAATGACACGACGGCGAGTGGGGTCCCAAAAGCGCCAGGCCTTTGACCGCGGGGAGATACCGATGAAGGCACACAAGCGACCCCGAGGGGAGACCTTGGACCCCTGCTGGTCCTCGGTGTACCATACGGAGGCCAGGGATCCCCAAACGCGTGCGAGATGAAGATCGGCACGGTGGCCAAACTAGAGCTCGTACGGTGTAACATGATCCGGAAGCGGACCATGCGGAAGGTGGTTCCAGACCCAAGTCATGTAGGCGAAGCCCTCGAATGCGAAGGACTCCGGGAGCCCGCACTCAGACCGCATGGCGCGGACCGCATCCTCCATGGTGTGGTTCCAGCGCTCAGATACACCGTTCTGCTGTGGGGTAGCAGGAGCGGAGACCTGGTGAAAAATACTGTGCTCAGCAAAGAAGGAGTCCATCTCGCCGAGGAACTCGTCGCCTCGATCCGAGCGAAAAGTATGTAGCGTGTGGCGAGACTGACGCTCAGCCATCACGAGCCAGAGCCGAAACGCAAGGGCGGCGTCGCTCTTCTGACGCAACCGGTGAAGCAACCGCTGGTGTTCTGGGGATAGAACACCAGTGACAAAAACAGACCAGAGGAGGAGGGAGAGCAAGGGGAGGAGGGCCGAGCAATGCGGTACAAATCATCTACGACTGAAGCACGCAGGACAATGCTACGGGTGTCGAGAGCAATCACAATCGCTGAATCAGCGGTATGCTCAACGGAGAGACCCATTAGAGTGCAGGCATGCACAGACAGCAGACTGAGCTCAAGATCAAGCACAAACAACACGTCAGAGAGATACAGGGGGCCAGACGGACCGTCAAAGCATACAACCCCAACACCGTGAACCGGTAAGGACTGACCAGAACCTGTACGAACAGAACGGACAGTTGTGACAGGACCAAGTACCACAAAGTCACTACGACGACACGTCATGTGGTGGGTGGCACCGGAATCGATGATCCAAGTGCCACCGGAGTCACGACTCGTGGACGTCACTGTACAACGAGCAATAGAACACTCGGCATCAAAGGGACGCTGAGCCGTCAGTGGGAATGAACGACGTACATCACGAAGGTGAGACTCATGAATCCAGTCAGTGCGGTCAGACCCATCATCATCACACGCGGACTGTGCTCCCCCACACGTGTCATCACGAGTCACGAGGACGGACGAACAAGCAGTCTGTGACCCACTCGACGATGACAACACACTCGCACCTCCCTGAAAGCGAAGCGCCANGCATGGGCAGCCTGAAGTCCGCGAGTGATGCGCTCCCAGTCGAGCGGCTGCTGGCACTCAGTGTAGCGATGGGCACCTCCACAGTTGTAGCAGTGCACGGAACGGCCACTGCTACCACTGGATGACGACTGCTGTTGACCCGATCCGCGCTTCCTATTCTTCTTCTTCCCCTGGGCAGCTGCTGCAATGCCCTGCGTCTGCGTGGGTGTAGACAGGGTCGAAGAGGAGGAGGAAGATGAGGTCGTGATGGAGGAAGGTGAGGGTGACTGCAGGAGGGAAGATGGTGGTGAGGCGAGGACTGCTGCAGCAAGAGAAGTCTCCTGATGTGCTACTGCTGCCTCGCGGGCCGACGTCACCTGGAGGAAAAGCTGATGGGCCCACGGGAGCAGCTGCAGGGTGGCTGAGAAAGGCTCGAAAGTAGCGTCGCTGTACCGTGTGAAGATGTCGGTGTACTCCAGGCGAACTCCGAGCATGATCGTTCGAAGCGCCCACAGCTGTGTGCCCCCTGAGGTCCCCAGGCGCGTGTAGATACGCATGGCACATCGCCAGTAATCCACTACAGGCTCCGCAGGTCCCTGACGGAGAGAGTGGAAAGCACGAATGTGTGACGCACGCATGGCGTGCGTCTCTGCGGCCAGTAGGGACAACGCCACATCCCATCCTCCACAAGGATCAGCTCCGGTGCCTCTGCCAGCCTCGCCGAGGAAGGGACGGAAGTCAACGACAGTCTCGCGTGGCATGGCGTAGAGAAGCCTTCGCATGGCCAGGGCTGCTGTCAGCACCTGTGCTGGATCTGTAGACTGGTATGGGCTGTGGTAGTAAGGCCACACTCCCTCAGAAGTGGCCCACACCTGAAACAGGATCGCCCAGCAGTCAAATCCATCCTCGCTGATGTACCGTGGAGGTGGTGCCTCAAAGTCCTTTTGGCTGCCGCTCCGTGGGGAGAGCAGCCGCAGGCTGAGGAGGGCGAGTGACGGGAAAAACTCCTTGAAGGGGGTGATCACTGGGGAAGTCAGGTGACGGTCGTATCGGGGACGCGGGTGGAGGTCGGATACCCGTCTGGAGCTGACGGAGGCGCTCCTGTAGAAGACGAATCTCCCACTCCTGGGAGTCATCCTCGAAGCCTTGCATGAATGGCTCGTCATCAAGGAGGTCCGCAGGTGGTGGGGAAACCACACCGAGAGGTGAAGCAGGCGGGGCACCTGTCACGGGCACCTGAGCCGAGTGCTAGGTGGAGGCCGCAACGCCGGCAGCTCCCTCGGAAATCCGCGGAGGAGCCGTGGACTGAGCGCGCAGGAGCTCAGTCAGCGTGCGGATCGCGTCAGTCTGCTCTCGTTGCAGACGACGCATCTCCTCTTGCTGGCTGCGCAGGTCCTCAATGGCCTGCGAGCAAGGGCTCAATACCCCTGAAGAAGAGGAGGAGGGATCACCTGGTCCCTTGTCCTTGTCGACGGGCGAACTCATGTCGCCGCTCACTATGGGACGACAGGTCAAGTTTGCCGGATTTCAAAACTGTCTGCGTTTCTCGGGGAGTTGAAACACTGGCAACTTTTGACTTTTCGGTTGAAAACTTGGCTAAGTGTAATGCTGACGTCAGCAAGTGGTTGCTGACGTCAGTTAGACCTGATGACGTCAGCAACCAACAATGCTGACGTCAGCTCGTCCCCTTTATTTTCCTTGTTTTCTTCTTCTTGTCACGGTTCTGCCACTGCGCGGTGGCGCGCGGCAGCTCTGCGGAAGCTGCGTAGCAGCTTTCGCCCAGCTGCTGCTGCAGCTGTGTTGTCAGCTGCAGCAGCAGCTGCATAGCTGCGTGTGCAGCGGTGGCAGCAGCGGCTGCGCTGCTGCTGCTGCTGCTGCGCGCGGCAGCTGCTGCTGCGCGCGGCGCTGCTGCTGCGCGCTGTAGCTGCTGCTGGCTGCCGCCGCCGCGCGCTGCTGTTGGCCGCCGCCGCCGCGCGCAGCTGATGCTACCACTACTGCGCTGCTGCTGCTGTCGCGATTGCCGCTGCTGCTGCTGTGCCGCTGCCGCTGCTGCGCTGCTGCTGCCGACGCCGCTGCTGCGCTGCTGCTGCCACCGCTGCTGCCACGCTGCTGTGGCGACCACTGCTGCTGCGCTGCTGCTGTGCGGCTGCCGCCGCCGCCTCTGCTGTTGCTGCTCTGCTGCTGCGGCTGTGGGGGGGGGAGTGGCGGCTGCACGCACCGCAGCCGCCACACACCTCTGCGTGGCGGTACGTGCTGCTGCTGCTGCCTCAGCAGCTGCGATCTCACGTGGTGGGTGGAGTATGCGGACGGCGAACGGCCGTCTCCAACAGGTCCCAGAAGATCTGCTACAGCGGTGACTCTGACTGCTGCTGCTCTGCTGCGTCTCTGCTGCGCAGCTCAGTGAGAACTGTCTCACTGCTCTGATACCATGAGAAAGTACGTAGAAGCTTCCTAGCAACATGGCCGCTGACCGGGCGTCAGTGCCTTGTCAAACGGTGACGACAGTCACAGGTCGTACACACAACGGCAAGGGTTTGGCTAGGAGACACAAGTCAAAGTGTCAGAATGCTTCAATATAGCATATGCAGAGAGGAATGACAACTGACAGGTCCATGGCATAAATACCTGCCGCGGCGCACGGCAGGTGTCGCACGCGGCAGTCCAAGAGCTGTCCTAAAACCGGCCCAAAACCACTATTTTGGCCGTAACTCTGCGCACACATGTCAGAATCCTACGCCGTCTAAACCTAGACGTGCAGAATCAAAAGACGCACGCAACGACTGGTCACATGCATGCATCCATTGACTGACAACGAGTATACAATGCAAAAATATGCAAATGGGCCTCATGCCCAGTCCGCCGAAAGGCGCCTGCAAGACGTAGAAGGCACAACAACGAGTCCCGGTGACATCTGGGGCTCTGGAATAGTGGTCGGTCAGCTCCAGACGGGTAGTCCGCCGCCTGTCGTCGCGCCGGTGTCACCAGGGCCGCCTGTAGGTAAGGGAAGAAGAGACAGGAACACTGTGGAGCAAGCACCAAGACGGGTGCATGGTGTATGGAGACCATGAGCCACAGAGTTCTGTCGAAGTACAATGAGAGTTAAGAAGTAACGAAGTAACAAGCAACAGAGCTGTTACGGGGAGGGGAGAGCGAGCGAGCGAGCAGCGAGCTCGATCTCGCTCGTCACCCTCGAACCTGGGGGATTCGATCCAACCTACCCACAAGACAATTTTCTCCTAGAGTGTAGGTGTGCCAAGCAGATATCTGGCTAGTGGGCGAACCCGATTATTCTCATGGCCAACTGTGCTTGAATGCATGTGAGAAATGCAAATGTGGCTGGCAAGCTCAGATTGAGCCTCTTCATGGTTGATCTTCCCAACTTCTGGTCATGACGAGTCCGTCGGCAAAGTCATCTCTCTCTGGTCAGTCACCTGCACCAGTGATGTGAGTGTGCAACGAGGCCAGAGGTCACCGTGTGATAATGACATGAATCCAACACTCCCCCATGACCCACAGCCGACGCACATGAACGACATGCACAGGCACAACGCGAACGTCAAAAGACGTGACACAACACAAGACTGTACACGAGCACTGGCATGACAACTCAACCAGGAGCAGCACGAGGACACAGTAACCCAACAGCGTGCACTGCTGCCTTGAAGACATTGCTGCTGAGTGCCTTCGTGAGAAAGTCAGCTCGTTTTTGTCGCGTGTCAACCCACACAATCTTGACATCACCTGCAGCCACATGCTCACGTACAAAATGATGCTCTACATTGATGTGCTTGGTGCGAGTGTGATGCATGCCGTCGTGCTCAGCAATAGCTTTTGTGCTTTGATTGTCACAGCGTAAGGTGATGCAGCGGATGGGTACACGCAACTGCTGAAGCAACCGACACAGCCAAACACATTCACATGTGCCTGCACCAAGGGCGACATATTCCGCCTCACTCGAGCTGCGTGCGACGCAACCCTGCTTACCGCTCTTCCAGGAGACTGTTGTGCCACCGACAAGAAAGACATAGCCGGTGCGGCTGCGTGCATCCGTGTCATGCGCCTAGTCACTGTCAGTGTAGCCATCAACAACGACGGACGGCTGTGCCCGGTAACAGAGGCCAACTCGTGCAGTGGAAAGGGCATATCGAACAACACACAGCGCGGCCTCCATGTGCCGCACCCGTGGGCACTGTGAGAACTGTGCAAGGAAGTTCACAGCAAAAGCGACGTCTGCTCATGTGGTAGTGGCCAGGTACATCAATGACCCTATGACGCGCAGGTAGTCGGTCATATCCACCTGCTCCCCCAGCTTGGACACATCCAGTGTTTTCAACAACCTCTGCCCAGCGAGCGTCATCGGCGTGGATGCTGAGGGCACAGACTCAAGGAGCGAGGCAAAGCGCTCCCCCAGACTCCTGACATATGCAGCCTGGTGGACATGCAGAACACAGTGAGCACGATCACGCTCAAGCTCCATGCCGAGAAAAACTCGAGCTGGGCCCAGGTCTTTCATCTTGTACGTGGACTGCAGCAGGGACTTCACAGCCGACACTGCCTCCTGACTGGGTGACGCAATGAGCAGGTCGTCCACATAGACGAGGACTGCCACAAACGGTGCAGAGTTGGGAGCAACAAAGAGAGAAGGATCCACTGTGCTACGACGGTATCCACCCTTTTCCAAGGTAGAGGTGATCTCCTGGTTCCAACACCTTGGTGACTGCTTCAGGCCATAGAGAGCCTTGAGCAGTCTCCACACCCTATCAGTGCCGTCAGAGAACCTTGGAGGTTGTACCATGTAAATCTCCTCGTCCAACTGACCGTGCAGGAAGGCGTTGTTGACATCCATCTGCTCGAGCTCCCAGTCATGGTGGGCGACAAGACTCAGAAGGGCGCAAGCAGTGGTGTAGCGTCCGACGGGGGCAAACGTCTCATCAAAGTCAACGCCAGGGACTTGTGAGAACCCCTTGGCGGTGAGACGTGCCTTATACTTGTCAAGCTCGCCATTGGGCTTGTACTTGCGCCTAAAGACCCATCGTGCATCGATAGCTTTGCGACCGGGCGGGAGATTGACCAGCTCGTAGACGGCGTGGTCACCAAGAGCTCGAAGCTCATCCCGCATGGCTGCCTCCCATTGCTGGGAGTCGGGCGCAGTGCGTGCCTGACGAACAGTAGTCGGGTCTGACGAGGGCGCAGCAGCAACTGTCGCGTGACACTCAGCAACACTGCTGCGGATGGCGGCTTCGAGAGTGCGCTCGTGCTCAGACCTGAGCAGTGTCTGCCCAAGGGCAGAGCTGGGGTGGACCACTGCTGTGGCCAGGCCCAAGGCGTCCATGCCAGTCGGTAGCCTTCCAGGCTGCTCTGGAAGGAGACACTGGATGAACGAGAGGGGAGCGCGCGGAGACGCCCGCCACGGACGAAGGGCTCGATGGGAGCAGGACCAGGAGGGTCACCAGGCAACGGCGGAGCAGCGGTGGAACAACTGGGTGCCACAGGGGTAAGCGGACTGGACGGAGCCGCTAAGGAGTGTGCAGGAGACATGGACTCAGACGGAACGGAGGAGGACAAGGCAGGAGACGTAGGAGCTCCGAGCGAGCTGGACGACACGTAAGGAGAAGGGGAAGGAGTCACAGTGCCAGACGACAAAGGCCGCTCCGAGGGTGGAGGCTGCGAGGAAGGGACCACAACAGGGACTGCAGGGGCAACGGGAGCCGCAGGCCCGACTTCCCCCTGCAACCGAGAGAGCGGTAGCAGGGAGGCTGCCGTAGAGTGACGACTGAGGTCACGGAGAAAGACAGACTCAAAGAAAAGAGCATCGCAGGACTCAATGACTCGCTGGCGCTCCTGGTCCCAGAAGCGCCAGGCTTTGGACTGGGCAGACACGCCCAAGAAAGGGTAGAGTCACCCACGCGGGGAGAGTTTGCCGTCACGAAGGTCCTCAGGGAGCCAGACCGACGCAATGCTACCCCAGACGCAAGCGAGGCGCAGGTCAGCACGGGACCCGTACCAACGCTCAAAAGGTGTGACTGAGCGGGGAAGGGGCCCGTGTGGGACCCGATTCCACACCCAGGTCATGTAACTCATGGCCTCAAAGGCGAAGAGAGGAGGAAGACCGGACTCAGACAGAAGGGTACGGACGCCGTCGGCAAGAGTCCGGTTCCAACGCTCAGAGACTCCGTTTTGTTGGGGTGTGTAGGGAGCAGAAGTCTCCAGACACACCCCTTGAGACTCAAGGAACCGGGCGGTGGGACCAAGGAACTCACCGTCGCGGTCGCTGCGGAAGACACGGAGGGAGCGCTGACAAGACTGTTCAGCCTGGCGGAGCCAGGACTCAAGGAGAGCAGGGACGTCACTCTTCTGGCGAAGAGCGAAGACCCAGCGATAGCGGGAAAAATCATCAGTGAGGCACAACACATAACGCCCAACACCCCCAAGAAGGTCATGGGAGAGAGGACCCATGACATCAGCGTGCACAATAGCAAGAGGGTGGGAGGACCGGGAGTCAGAGGAAGCAAAGGGAGAATGATGCATTTTTCCTTGGGCGCAGTCAAGACAGTCAGAGGGACAGGGCGAGGGAAAGGTAGAGGGTGACAGTCCAACAGCAGGTTGGAGACGGAGCATGCTGGAGATGGCATCAGTGTGAACATGGCCAAGACGACGATGCAAGAGTTGGATATCGGCAGGGGAGAGAGATGGCGCAACGTGTGCAAGAGAGGAGCCAACAGAGTGGGAAGCGGGGGCAATGAGGGGCACACGGTAGAGTTCATCACACTTAACACCCCGCAGGACGATGCGACCAGTGGAACGAATGCAGACAGTGCCAACACCCCGACTGGCTGAGAAGTCCATGCCCTGATTGTCAAGGGAGGGCACGGACAACAAGCTGAGCTCCAAGGAAGGCACATACAGCACGTCGGGCAGAAACAGCACGCCACCAGGACCAACAAAGCGAACAACGCCCACGCCCTGGATAGGCAGCAACTGACCAGAACCAGTACGAACAAAACGGACAGAACCAGCGGGACCCAACGAGACGAACGCTGAACGAACAGAGGTCATGTGGTGGGTGGCCCCGGAGTCGAGAACCCAGAAGCCACCGGAGACACGAACACCAGGAAGGACGCCACAGGTGGCAACAGTGCCAACAGAGGGTGGAGCAGAGTCATAGAGTGACAGGCAACGAGGAAGCACGACAGACTTCCAGTGCTCAACCCACGGAACAGATGCGGACGGGAACCCAAGAACATGACCAGGGGGGTCCCCACGAAGGACAGTGTCAGTGTGACAAGGGGGACCTCTGGCCAACGAAGACACACTCTCACCTCCCTGATCGCGGAGGTGAAGACGCTGGGGAAGAGACTGCTCCAGCTGGCGCTCGCCATCGACGGATGCTGCGGAAGATGGAGGAGACTGCCGCGAGGGAGGTGCGAATCACGGAGGTGGGACGTACGCCAAAGAAGGGGGCCCAGCAAACGCGGGCGCTCCGTAGAACGGTGGCCAACCCCATGGGTACGGGATGGGGGGTGGAGCTGTGGAGACGCCTGCGGTGGAGTAGACCTGGGCTGAGGTGGAGCCGACAGGGTGAGGGACTGAAGAGGAGCTGGAGTTTGTGGCGGACGAAGAGGAAGAGCCGCCGGTGTGAGACCAGTGCGCACGCATAGAGCGGGCTAGGCGCAGATCATCAGGAGGCGCAGGGCATGTACGAGCAGAATGCTCAGAGGAACCACAGTTCCAGCACACAACCGCACCAGGGACACGGGATGGTGTAGTGTCCTTGCCCTTCCCTTTGCCCTTCCCCTTGCCCTTGCCACGCCCGCGCCCCTGGGAGGCGAGAGTGGTGGCCGTAGATGCCGAGGAAGAAGAGGACGTGGAGGAGGCGGCGGCAGCCGAGGAAGTGGCAGGAGAGGAAGCGCTGGTGGCTGCAGCAACTCCGGCAACTGCAGCACAGTGTAGACGTTTGTTCTGAAGGCTGGTCCACCAAGCGGCGAGTCGATCAGCCACGAAGTCCCAGAGAGC
>SZWC01003701.1:9488-51338 GCA_023375785.1 Penium margaritaceum | reverse complement strand
GACTCTCGTCACCATACCTCCGTACCGAGCAGCAGCATCTAGCAGGCTCTCAGTGCCGCCTGCTGACTTACCTGCAGCAGGCCGCACAAGATCGTGCACGACCGCCCTCGCAGCACGCACTCTCCGAACCATCTCAGCACGGAGGTGTCGAGGCTGCTCGCGGTCTCGCCCAGCTTAGCGCACTCTCTTGGTGTGCCTTAGCCCGCACAGCTCTCCTCTGCTACGCTCTACAGCCCGCGATTACTCCCATCTCTCACAGTTGTGCATTGGCGGACGGTCGCCCGGTGCCACCTTTTGTTGACACCGTAGTCATTTTCGTGCCTCGGCTACACTCAGCTTCCTCTTGAGCCGCCACACTGGATTCTCCACCTCTGGATGGCCCTCCCGACAAGGAGCTCCAGTCACCCCTCTTTGCCTTGCTGCCCCGGCACTACAGCGGTGAGCGCCTCCTCATCCTAGACACTCTGCATTGTATCCATCGTCTACCTACTTCTCTCTCCTTCTCCCATACTCTCCAAGCATGCCAGGACCAGAGGAAACCATAGAGGCTCTTCAAGCCGCCCTTAGCGAAGCACAGGCAGCACGTCGCAAGGCAGAAGATGAGCTGTTTAGGAATAGTGAGGCACAGCACGAATTAGCTACCACAGTGGCAATCCTAGTCATAGACCGCTTGCGGACCGTTCCAGCTCTTGCGGCTGTTCTCCCTTCTGATGACACGGCGTCTGCTGACTCCTCTGTACCACCCAGTGGTGCTTTTCCCAACTCCTCTTCTCCCACTCTCTCAGCAGCTGCCCTAGTGCGGGCACTCCTACCCACACGACAAAGGGACTTTGAGACTCAACCACCACAGTTCACATCCAAACTGACCTTCACCTCTTGGGAGATGCGCTTCAGTGTGTGGGCCCAAGGAGAATACCTGTGGGAATACTACTCATCCTCAAAGGCACCATTCGTGCCACGACCAGCAGAAGCAGCCCGTGCCGCTCGTGCCCTCATCACCGCCGGTCCAGAAAGCCTGCTTGACGACATCGGTACGTACAATGCAGACCCCATCCGTGGCACTCTAGCAGATCTTGTTGGTGCATATGCTCTCATCCGTCGTCGCAAGACGGTCACCGGGCATGCTGCCCAGAGTGCCTTGACCGTTCAGGGCACTCTGGGCAGCATGCCTGGTGGTTTCATCAGCGCTGGTCGAGTGCAGATGCACGCTGATGAAACCGCTGACGAGTATTGGGCGCGAAGTTTACGTTTGTTGCGTGACCTTGGCAAAGCTGCTCCTGGTCCCCTATCTGCCTGCTTGTCCATTGTAGCTGGACTGATCCCTGAACTCTCAGATCTCTACCTACATGTCTCACAGGCAGAACTTGAGCGTCTTGCCTCCTCACCCCTCCCTGCGGACACTCCCCCAGGGATTGGACCTCTCTATGGCTTTACCGCCTCCCGCCTCACAGACTGGTGGAACAGTCTCCAAAACAAGCGCATGCATCGCGCTGCCCTCGCTGCCGTGACCACCTCCTCTTCCTCCCTTGTAGCTATTTCTGCTCTCTCTTCCTCCAACCCCTCTGCTGCCTCTCATGTGACTCAAGCAACGGCCCGTGGTGGAGGTGGTGGCTCACACCACAGCGGGGGCCGAGGTGGGGGAAAGGGGCGTGGGGGTGGTCGCAAGGGCAAGGGCAACTCCTCTGGCGCTCCCATTGGCTCTGAAGTCACATTCTGGAACTGTGGTGCTGCTGGCCACTCTGCGCCCAAGTACCTAGCCCCACGTGATGATGTCCGCTTGGCGTCATCCATGTGAGCTCATTGGGCCCGCACTGGCGTCGCACCCTCTACTGCCGTAGCGGCAGCAACTGTGACGTCTCCGTCCTCTTCCACCTCAGCGTTCGTCCTCTCCACCACATTCGCACCACTTCAGCCATCTCCTTCATTTCCCAGCACTTGGGGCTGGATTCCGCCCCCTGGAGGACCCCCTTACCATGGACCGCCCTCCTTGCACTATTGATCACGGTCTTGGACGCGGGATGACGGGCCGTCATCTGATCGCTCATCCGACCGGTCCTCTGACCGTTCCTCAGACCGTCGTGACGAGGAACGTGCCCTTGAGCGCCGCCTCATTGAGCTTCTCCACCTTCGTTCTTAGGGAGGTGAGAGTGTGAGTGACCAGTGTCGTGCGTCTGTCTGTGAGTCTGATGCCACTCTCCGGGGCGCAGCATCTGGTGGGGTGCAAGGGGACATGCCTGATGTTCATGATTGGATTGAGGACTGGCAGTCTCATACATTTCCCACACGCCTTGGTGCCCACTCTCCCTTGTCGTCTCGTGCCTCTGTTGCCATTTGCCTTGTTCTCCCAACCACTCATGCGGCTCCAGGCCTTTGGATCATTGATTCAGGAGCCACTCATCACATGACATCCTGTCGTTCCTCTGTCTCCCTTGGCCCAGTTGGCTCTGTCCGCTCTGTCCGCACTGGCTCGGGGCAGCTCCTTCCCGTTCATGGCGTTGGCGTTGTCAAGTTTGTTGGCCGTGGTGGCACTGTGTATCTCCCTGACGTATTGTATGTTCCCGACCTGGAGGTCAGTCTGCTCTCTGTCACCACCCTTTGTGACCAGGGCATGGACTTCTCGTCCAGTCGTGGCATTGCCTCCATCTCTCTACGCTCATCTGGACATGTTGTTCTCCGCGGCATATGCCGTGACAGGCTCTTTCGTGTACCACTCTCCCTTCCTTCGTCTTCCGCTGCGTCTGCCTTCGTTCATGTGGTACCATCTCTGTCTCCTGCTCACACTGCACTCTTGCATCGTCGATTGTGCCATCTTCACACTGCTGGCATCCAACGCCTCTTGTGCCTCCAGCCTACTGTCGGCCTTGATCCCGCCACCTTTGCGCTCCCATGTTCCACCGACTGTCTTGACTGCGCCTCTAGCAAAATGCACCGGTCCCCATTCACTTCATCAGAGTCCACTATCTCTCATCCTCTTGACCTTGTTCACGCTGACGTGATGGGCCCTCTTCCTCACACATTCCTGGGTGGTCTGGGTCGCTATGTTCTTTGTCTCACTGATGACTTTTCCCGCTACTGCTGGGTCTTTGCCCTCTGCCACAAAAGTGATGTCACTGACGTCATTGAAGACTGGCTTCCTCAGGTAGAACGTGCCTGTCTTCGTCCTCTACGAGTGTTTTGCAGAGACCGTGGTGGTGAGTTTCTTGGCCCCACCTCCCGCTTTCTCGGGTCTCGTGGGGTTCGCCTTGAGTGCACAGCTCCCTACACCTCGCAACAAAACGGTGTGTCTGAACGTTGGAACCGAACTCTTGTTGACAGTGTTCGCTCTGTTCTTTCTACGCCCGGTCAATCTCCGTTGTTCGCTTTCGAGGCCATGTCCTACATGACATGGGTGTGGAACAGGATCCCTCATGGTCCTCTCCCTCACACTGTCACACCTTTCGAACGCTGGACAGGACGTCGTGCTGATTTGCGCTTTACGCGTGTCTGGGGCTGTCTTGCCTCTGTCTGGCTTCCGGCCGACCACCGCGATGGCAAACTCTCCCCTCGTGGTCGTCTCTGTATCTTCCTCGGGGTATCCCCCTTCTCCAAAGCATGGCGGTTATGGGACCCCTCCCGAAGCCGCGTCATCGAGTCTCGGGATGCACTATTCTTTGAACACTTGTTTGAACGCGACGTCTCTCGTCTCTCTGGGCCTTCTCCTCCGCTTGATCGGGCTGGGGGTGGTCTGTCCTCTCCTTCTGAGTTCTCTACTCTTCCGTCTACGCGTCCTCCGGCCCCCTCTCCGTCTCCTCCTATCGCATCCTCTCCCTCTCTCGGTGCACAGTCTGTCTCTCATGCAGTACCATCGGTCTCTCCCGCTGTCTCTGCTTTGCCCAGCTCTTCTCCTCCTCTTTCACACTCCCCTTCTCCTGATGTCGCCTCTCTAGCTATCTCAACACACACTCCTTGTGCACCTGTCTCTCCAATTCCGGCTGTGCAACCAGCTTCTCCAGTCAACACTGCACATGACACCTCCTCTGTCCCGGTTCCGTCTGTCTCCACGAAGCCTGTTCCACCCGTGTCACCCTACACACGCGGAGGTCGTCTTCATGCTCTCCCTTCTCAATCCCACCCTGTCGTCTCTGGTGACCCGGGCCTTCGTGCTCTCGGTCTAATGACCTCTGGTCTGTCTGTCGCAGCTTCTGTAGTCAACCCCAGCACCGCCCTCGGCTACTCCTTGATTGAGCAGGAGTTTCACTCTGCCCTCTCATCCTCAGTTGCTGGGTTTGTTGCCTCCTACTTTGCCACAGCTGGCCTCTCTACACTTCCACCAGAACCTCTTACAGTACAGGCAGCGCGTGCAGCCACAGACTCCTCCCTATGGGAGCAGGCCATGAAGGCTGAACTCGACGCATTGTCGGAGCACAATGTGTACGAGCTGGTGGATCTACCCCCAGGCCGCAAGCCCGTTGCGGCTAAGTGGGTGTACCGCCGCAAACTTCGCCCAGACAACACGGTGGAAAGGTACAAAGCACGACTCACTGCGAAAGGGTTCTCTCAGATCCCTGGAGTGGACTTTGACGAGACATTCGCGCCAGTAGGCCGATACACCACTGCCAGGGCACTGCTCAGTCTAGTCGCCCAGCACGACTGGGAGTTGGAGNGCCTCTCTACACTTCCACCGGAACCTCTTACAGTACAGGCAGCGCGTGCAGCCACAGACTCCTCCCTATGGGAGCAGGCCATGAAGGCTGAACTCGACGCATTGTCGGAGCACAATGTGTACGAGCTGGTGGATCTACCCCCAGGCCGCAAGCCCGTTGCGGCTAAGTGGGTGTACCGCCGCAAACTTTGCCCAGACAATACAGTGGAAAGGTACAAAGCACGACTCACTGCGAAAGGGTTGTCTCATATCCCTGGAGTGGACTTTGACGAGACATTCGCGCCAGTAGGCCGATACACCACTGCCAGGGCACTGCTCAGTCTAGTCGCCCAGCACGACTGGGAGTTGGAGCAGATGGACGTCAACAATGCCTTTTTGCACGGAAAATTGGATGAGGAGATCTACATGGCCCAGCCACCAGGTTTCTCAGATGGCACAAACCGTGTGTGGCGACTGCGTAAAGTCCTCTATGGGCTCAAGCAGTCACCCCGCTGCTGGAACCAAGAGATCACAACAACTCTGGAAAAGGGTGGCTTCAGAAAAAGTCCAGTGGACCCTGCCTTGTTTCTCAATCCCCCTTCAAAGTCGTTGGTGGCCATTCTCGTATATGTTGACGATCTCCTCATTGCATCTCCCAATGTGTCCGCAGTCTCTGCGACTAAGTCCCTTCTCCAAGCAGCCTACAAGATGAATAACTTGGGACCGGCTCGAGTCTTCCTGGGCATGGAGCTTGAGCGAGACGGAGCACGCCGCACTCTGCACGTGCACCAGGCTGCGTATGTCCGCAGCCTAGGGGAGCGCTTTCATGCTCTCCTCACTGGAGCACCCTCTGCCTCTACACCCATGACTCCTGCTAGGCAGTCACTGCTGAAGTCCCAGGATCCATCCACACTGGGGGAGAAAGTTGACGTCACTGACTATCTGAGAGTCATAGGGTCGCTGATGTACCTTGCTACCACCACCCGGGCCGATGTGGCCTTTCCTGTCAACTTCCTGTCTCAGTTCTCCCAGTGTCCACGAGAGCGGCACCTGGACGCTGCTCTGCGAGTTGTGCGCTATGCTCTCTCCACACCACCTGTGAATGATGTTGTGTTGGATCCTTGCACAAAGCATATTAGTGTCAAACATCATTTTGTGCACAAAGAGGTGGAAGCAGGCTTCGTGCAAGTTCATCCAATCAGAGGGGATTCTCAGCTGGCTGACTTTCTTACCAAAGCACTTCCCTCCTCAGCACTACAAATCCAACTGCAACATCTTGGCTATATTCCTGCCGCACTCATGTCCAAGGGTGCGTCTTAATCCTAGATGTATTTTTTTTTCCCCTCCAGTATGGACCTGAGTGTCTAGGGCATGCTGACCCAAAGAGCGGAGGTGACGCACACTGAGCACCCATGTCAGACTCACATGCACAACCTGTCTAGCGTCCCTTGTGTGCTTGCATCCCCCTGGCGGCATTGCCCCATTGTCCCCAACTGTTTGGCTTTGGTGACGTAATTTTGTCTTGATATTTGGTCTAGGTCTGAATTGCACAATGTCTAGAAACCTAGTTTGGTCCTCGCTAACTATGTGACATGATCTTGATTTTCAGTTGTGAGGCATGACACGGGCTAGCCCACCGGTTTGCGAGCCACGAGGGCCTTTTTCCCTCACTCGAGCCTCATCCACCAGCGAGCCTTGCTCGCTGGCTGCCGGGTGGGTCTCGATCAGCGAGACTCACCAGACCGAGCTGCTACTTGTAGCATAACGACACTTGAGGTTTTTTTTGGCCGCCGAGCCATGGATCAACAACCTCGGACCTAGCTTACACTGTTTAATGTTAGGAAAGTTCCATTGGATTTGCAAGTAGCTTCTCACGTAGCACCAGAAACTTGAGCCAGGTCCACTGTTGCATCGGCAGCCTGAGCTCCCCACCACCCCCAAAAAGATGTTTTTGGGCCGTTTCAGAGGTCTGGTACAGCTCATAGAGCGCTCTGTCAAACTCGTTCTGCGTGAAAGCAGAGGTCAACCTCCATGTAATGTCTGCTACTATGGTTCCCGCCTTTGACTTTATGTTGTCCGGCTAGTACTGACCATAGAAGGCGTGAAAAGCAGCAGGCAGCTCAAGCTTCACCCGACGATGAGTCTGGGATCCCTCTCGCTTATGACCACGGTCCCGTTGTGGCGCACTGTCGAGTATGCCTCTGCAAGTCACTGGAAGAACCACTCCCAGATTTCTTTTTCCTCCTGTGGGCAGATAGCCTACGCCATGGGGACTGGATGTTCGTTTGCATCCTAGTACTCTGCAAGAAACATCACTTGCTTTAATCCATGCTTGAGAAAAGTGCCATCCATGCACAGAAACTGCTGGACATTTGGCCAACAGTTTTGACAGGCACCCGTGGCCATAAACGCATGACGGAAGAGGTAGTGCTAGTCTTGCTCCACGTACGTACGCCACGACGTTTGGATGAACGAGCACGACCGCCATGGTGAGCAGGAGCACCAAGAGAAGGGGAATCATAAGTGAGCCGACGTTTTTTTCATGGCCTGGGGATGGCATGCACGGAAAACAGAACAACTGGGATAGAGAGGGTCTGGAGGACCATGAGGGAAAGATTGCGGTTGACCATGTGACGCAACATGGTCAACCACGGATGCATGTTCCATGAGGCTCCTAACGATCAGTGCCATTGGAATCGTCAAAGAAATCACAAAGTTCATCTGTCTATTCAATTGCATTCAAGAACCTGTCAGGGTGCCTGTTGGCAAATGCATGGGACCAAGATGCCAGCTGTGGCGGTAGACACCCAATATCTGCCAACGTGACATGCGTGTGGCCTGCATCATTGTCCTCCGTAGGATGCTGACTGTTTTCTTTCACAAGTCATGACTTGTTGACCATATACGTGCATGGTTTGTATTCCGGACGCACCACCAACCGGATATTGTCGTTTTACAGAGTTGGGCCGGCGACCCAAAAGATTCCCCCATGTAACGCACCAGGATTCGGCGACTATAATGAAGCAAATTCTGTCAGACCTGTCGAATTTGTGTCGTGGATAAGTACACACGAGTAATTTACACTAACATACCAAACACCTCATACAGAAACTAAACGAGGAATGAATTCATTGAACCGGAAAATTTGAAGACTACGATACCCAGTTTTGAAAAAAACATGGATGTACTACCAAGAATCAGGCTGTGTTTCCTCATAAGTGGGCATGGTGTACATGGTCACTTACTATTTACGTTTTGTGGACAAGGTGGTCAGTCGTTTAGACAAGTGGGGAATCCATGATGTTTGCGATGAATGTGGGTAATCAGTTAGGAGCACGCTCAAGCCGTGGGTAAAAGGGAGTCATCCCGTTCAATATATCTTATGATTGTTTTGTTAGATGGCTGAAGGAAGAAACTAGAACTATTTGGTTTGTACACTCTTCTGAAGAGATAGAAGCCAATTGTATGTTTGAAAGATAAAGGAATACCTTTAAATCTAATCATAGACACATTTATGTCCCATGTTTTATGCAAATACATATACAATAACTTTTGTTTTGATGTATTGTGTAAGATTGGAAGTTTTAGATTATGGATACCTCTCATCTGAAATGTTTAGATTGTAAGTATTTGGTAGCTATTGTCCAATGGAGCTCAAATTTGGTCCACTTCTCTTGTGTTGCGCTGCATTGAGCAAAGGGTGAATGTGACCCTTACTTTAGATCAGCAATCTCGCTTGATCCACATCAAGGTGGATTGAGGAATGCCCTCCATGTTGCTTGTAGTTGGCTCCTCCCAAGGCCATTTGAGAGGGCCAAAAATGGTCTGATACAACCTACAAAATGAATGCCTTCACCAGTCCTCCTTCGCACATCCGCCAAATGGGATGTGCCATTGCATGCTCGAATCTGTTTTGCTTCCATCTTTTTCGTGCAATGAAAGTTAGATAAGATGTAGTGTACACCTTGTTCACTGGAGGGGTGATTCTTGCATGTTAGTCAAGCTCCCAAAATTAGGACAAGCTTGCACAGAAAACGATGGTGAGAATATTTCAAGAAAGTGGATGTCAAACAAAAACCAATAAGGAAACCTTGTAATCCAAAAAAAAAAGGGCAGCATTAGGCTCTTGGACTCTCAAGGCAAGCCACGTGTACAATTTTGCATTTTGAGTTATGGAAACTCTGTGGGGAAAAAGAGGTATTGCAAGAATATCAGGCCGGTTCCACATAAACTGCTTGTGACCTTGATGATTAAACCCAAAAGTAACCAAACATCTATACGGTTCACCATAGCCCTGTGAGCCCGTTTAAAAAACGGTTGAACCTCTTGAAACATTTTACAATATGACACTAGAGGTCTGGAAGAATGGCCACAATACCCTAGGCCAAATGGCAAACAAGTTATTCTTTCCCCAAGGTACACAAGCATCTCAACTCCACTGGGAAATTCAACCTTACATTTTTAGCCCACTGCGTATCAACCTCAGGATTTTTACGGCAGTCTGCAGAGGGCACTTTAGTCGCCTTTCCTGACCTCGATTCCTCCGTCCCCAAAGTTTTTAATACATTGGATCACTTACCAAAAGGGCTCAACTGCGGTGTCACGAACCGTGTCAACAAAATACAACGCAAAAACATCTCGCAAGTCTGTAGAGCATTACCACTGGTCAAGAATTCGAAAAGCTTATAGCAACGATGATGAATGTAGCAGGCATACCTAATGGTGAGCACCAGGAACCGGCAAAGATTACAACAACGGATGATAAGCAGCATGCGGTCAATGGCGCTCTTAAGTCAAACCAAGCAGTAGCGGCAAAACATTCTGTGAATGGTGTAGCAGCGACGACTTAGAAAGCCATCCCAGAGACGGGCTCTGTGAATTTTTCACCTCCATCGTTGTCCCCCAATACGACACATGGAACGATGGGAGGAACCAATCTAATGGCTCGCATTAACAAAGACCTAAACCGGAAGATGTTGGGACTTGAGAGCCGCAACATCCATTTACTCCAACAACGTAGCAATCGAGGAGCTTTGAAATGTGCGCACGCAATAAATAATACTCATCAAGAGAAACATCCAACTCTTCAGCAAGCCCCAAATTCGATATGCAATTCCCTGGCCATTTGATCTTACAGGCTTCAAATGCCCGACTATCCAGATGGAAAACTGCCTATCTGGTTAAAGAAATCCACGCCGACTGATCGCCCATCTAAGCGGCTTGCATCGGAGCATACTAGGAATTCCAACATTGTACATTTTAATGAGTGGTACAAGGATGACCAACCGGCAATACTACTATGAGTGTAACCGAAGGGGTTGTAAACGTCATAGAATAGTACCAGCATTACTAGATGGAGAGGCTTCTAGCAGTTTTGAAATGATGACATGGTTCCTAAGCTAGGTTTGCAAACCAAATGGATGGTGTTTGAAGGGAAAACTGTTGATGGAAGAATATAGACCCATCGACTTCGGGAACCCCTTTTACTGAATGTTAGAGATCTGCACAACGTAATGCTCTGGATAACTTGCCCACTTAACGACCAAGAAATCATCCTCAGAATAATGTTCTTGTACTGGCGCAATTTGCAAGTAGACTGAACAGCGGAGCAGTCTACATCGGCAGTAATGGAAAACAGTGACACATGCCTCTGATTGAGCGACCCACAATGCAACGGTGGTTACAGGAAGGAGCAGTGGTGGAAGCAGTAGAGAAAGTGACACAATCCATAAAACTTCAGCTGATATCGTTGAATGTGGCCAAACAAGATCTGTGACATAGAGCACAAGCGTGGCTTGTCTACGTGGAGATGAGGGGAAGTAAATTCGATAAGGTCAGCAGATGCAACAAAATCAGCCCTGAGTTGATGTCAAATGATGTCAGTTGGGGGTTGTGGGTTTAGTTTTGGTGACAACACCAGCACTCCTAACGAGCAATGTGCCACGATTTTTGGTCAGGGAGACAGAGAGCGGCCTTGAAGGCCAAATCATTGTTGGAAGACTTTCAGGTAGCTCCATTAAAGACGTTTTATACGATTATGACCTGTGCATGTGGTGGAGAAGGAAGATCCTTGTACTTCATTGAGACTGCCGCTCATCGCACAAGACAAGGAGTGTATGAAAGGGGGAAAATCAATAGTGTAGCTTTGTGCTCGCTTAAAATTCAGATGTTTGCATTCCCTACAATTAGCAATTTACTTTCATAACTCTTGTCTGTGCAACTTGCAGCTCCCTCCCACAGAAATTTTGGTCATGCCTAGGTAACTCTTGGTAAGCCTGATTACCTCCCTACGGGCTGCCCCAGTTTTCATCAGGTGCTCTACAAGCAAGCATTCTTGGTACTTCAATGTCTGGGTACCACCGTCCTTGAGGCTTTTCACTCCTTCAAGAGCGTGGTGAACTCGCTCAGGTAGGACCCGGATGAGCTACTTATTTTCTTGAAGTCCTTGAGCTTTTTGAAGGCTCCATGGGCCTACTTACATTGGGTGCATTTTTTCATTTCATGCTGGCATAGAAGGTCCTGCATGGCATTGACTGCCACTCTAGGTGAGGCCGCTGTTTTGTCCCACTATTTGATCACGTATTTCAAGGGCTTGTCTTCAAGTTAAGTCATGGAAAGGTCATCCCACTAATCGAGTGGAGCTTCGTGGAAATGCAGAACATGCTCCATGCAATAATGTAAGCCGGGTCAGTTTTTAGAAGATCTCCACACAGTGGAAGAAGGACGTTTTAATGAACGACCCCAAGGTTTCCAAGATGGAAAATCCTTAGTGCCACTAATGGTGGCAACATTAGGGACTGCGTGTTCGGCCCATGCTTCACTCACACCCGGATGACGCTCTCTAACGCCTTTTCAATCTTCTTATGTCGCTTAGTGTGCAACAAGTCATTGAAGCTGATGGTCCCAGTTGAGGTCCGGTGTGCTCTGTCTAACATGGACAAGCAAGTTAGTGAAGGCCACCTTGAGCTCTGATGTCGTTAGGGCCTTGGCGATGGCCTCCATGGAATTTCACTAACCGTATATCTCTGTCCGTTCCAGGAGTTTATGATTCACAGACACACTTATGAGAAGTCCCAGCTTCCAAAGGAAGCAATCATTTGGGACCACACCATGGTGGTCATAGAGGTGCCTCACCTCCTAAGAAGGAGGATATGTCTCAAGACATCTGAGTGGTGGCGTACCTCCAAAGTTCGTACGGATGTTGAGTTACTCCATTGCCTCAATGACTGCCTTGACAAGTTTCTCACGAGCAGCTCTAGTTTTTCTCGCTGATGTATCTTCTCGCTTGCACTCATAAGAGATTCTCGTATGGCTACTTTTGGTACCTTTGCTGCTCTAAGAAACCTCGCTACTGTCGGCAACTTCTTTGAATTTGGTGGATGCCTTGCCTTTCTTGAACAATTGGCTTGAGTTCTCCGTACGACAATGACGTTGATTGCAATCCTCATTATCATCGACGACGTGCTCTTCGTCAGGGTCCACAAACGGGTTGTCTTCCTTCAGCTTGTCGTCCATCATGCAAAAGTTGTGCACGGGTACATCTATGTGCTCACTGAGCATTTTTTGGCTTCCGCATGCTTCTCGGTTTTGTCGAGTGATACACGGTTTTTCTTTGGTGATATGGTTGCCATTGGCTTGGCTACCATGCTTAAGCAGCAACTCCCAAAAGTTGGATTCCACCGAGGGTATGTGGTGAAGCCATCACCACCTTGCCCTTGTTGGTCTTGGAAGGTCCGGCACTTGCCATGCTGCCATAACGTGCAACCAGTATGTACACCTTGTGTGAGCGTTGCCCCCAACCTGGAAGAGATGTTATCATTTCTTGGGTGTCCTTTATTTCATGATCGGTGAGGCAACTACAGCATTGATTTCTATGACTTCAAGGTTTGCATAACTTCACGATAGAAAATAACCTACATTCTAGTCACCACGGCTGGCACAATCACATGGATGTTTAATCTAATGTGTCTCACCGTGATTCACGGCACAAGATTTCTTGTAAGAAAACCAAGATCCTGAGACTATTGCAAAGAAAGAACAAGAGACCATGTAATTTTTTCTCACAAGATCAGTTCACAAGAAACGATGGCAAGGAGGAAAAATCTCCCCCTTTCTTCCCTTGCTCTATTGAACTACTTATCGTGTCGCCTCTCGTCTGTTTTGATCTCCTCTTCTGCGACCTTCATCCCGTGTGCTTCTTTTCACGCCTCTTGCACCTCCTTGAAGGCGCCTCCCTCAAGCACACGACAATGGAAAGACCGTCATAAATTCTTCCCACCGGCGCCATCATTAGTCTTTGCACCCTCTCAGTCCTTGGGAAACCTTCATTGTAGGGGAACTTCCTGCACCAATTCTAAGTCCAAGGAGGGAGAATAAGGGGTTGAGATCTGAAGACAAGAGGTTGGTTTGGAGGTGGACACTCTCCTTCCCGTCCCACAGAAAACAGCTATTGTACATGGAGAGGGGAGATGCTAGGAGAAGTTGGAAAGAAAAACAAGAGCATTCCAACTAAATTTATGGTGTTTCAAGTGGTTAAACTGGAAACCAGTAACCCCCTATGGTGTGAAAGCTATGGCTGAAGCTTCCTACGGTACTTCACCTACGCTATTGTCGCCAAAACCATCGTGGTATTCTTCCCTTCCTACAATGAAAACCATTATAGCAGCTGTGACCCTATCTTCTACACCAAGGTCATCATTCAAATTCTCAAAATGGCATCCTGGGCTCGCTAGAGGGGTTTTCCCTTCCGCGTCACTTTAGGGACAGTTATCATCCATGACCCGAGTAGGGAGACTAAAATACTTTGGGTCACCGGAGACCCATTTTCATTCAAGCCTCATCTCTTCATTTTGGATCCAAAACAAGGGGGTAAATACCTCGACCAAATGAGTTTGTACAAAAAGAAGCTTTTGTTTTGCAACCTACACAATGGTGTAAAATCATCGCGTGTGAGGCACATCCACAAATTTTACACCGACATGTTTTTCTATATGGTGGACTCTCTCGGTCAATCTCTCCTCTCGTCTTGCTCACCCTGTGCGGCGAGGTGGGGAGGGAAAAGTTGAGGACACGAGTCAAGTGGCCTTGACCATCGAGGCTGACTCTCAGGTGGGTGGCGACCAACGAGGGTCATGTTGCCAGCCAGCCATCACCGTTGTTACACCCAAGACATACACAAGTCCCAAAACTTCATGACTTGGCGTTTATGTCCTTACATTGATGGCCCACCACACATCGACCTTAGGATTTCTCTGCAGTTTGTCCAAGGTAGTTTTGGTCACCTGTCCCAACCTCTGGTGTACCGTTCTCCAAAGGCTGTGATACACTCGATCACTTTCCACAAGGGTCGACGCAAGTGCCACGCATCGTATTGATGTTTTGACACTGTTTGGTCAACTGCTCCACTAAAGATGCCCCTTGATATTGTCAAAATCCCCCAATTTCTCACCGTAGTTTCTTGAAGTGACCACTCATGACGCAGGATTGCATGCATCACTTGACTCGAGCATCCAAGTCCCAACATATGTCTCATTGTGTTTCTTGCTATCGCATGTATGGGATCGACATGTTTGACACTTTTCATCAAAGTACACCTATTACTAGATATGAATTATCTTTTTCTTCCAGTTCCTCAAACGGCCTTCTACTATGCACCTCATCCCTGTGAACTACCCATACTTCATTTGGCATAACTCTTGGTATAGGGCGTAGCGGCACTAGAGGGACAACCAAAGATTGAACTATAACGTGACAACATTGTACGAGTCTTCAGCGTATTTCCACCATTCAAGAATTCACATACCTTGCAATGACGACGGTGAATGGAGCAGGAACACCTGGTGGCAAGAAGATGTAACTGGAAAAGACTTGGGCGATTGAGGGTCAACAACATGTGGTCAACAATGTGCTGCACTCAAACCAGGTAGCAGCAACAATTGTTGCAATGAATGGCGCAGCACCAACTACCCCAAAGGCCAGCCTCGTGACCAACATCTTGAGCTTGGTAAATGCTTTGCCTCCATCCTTGCTCTTTGGGATGACACCTGACACAATAGGAAGCACCGACAGACATGCGTGCATGGATGAAGACCTATACTAGAAGCTATCGGGACTCAAGAGCCTTTACATCCACCTACTGCAAAAAATCAACGTGGTGATGGAGGAGCTTTCGAATGCGTACACACGGGAAGCAATAGTCACCAAGGGAAACATCCAACTCTCCAGAGAGATCCAAACTTGGCTAGCACTTCCTAAGCCATCTGATGCTTTAAACTCCAAATTCCCCATGATTCAGATGTGGCTAACAAGTTTGGAGATGTAACTTGTCACTGTTGGGGTCAACAACAACAAGAAGAAAATTGACATCGTGGTCTTACTTTTGTGTGACACAACTCTAAGTTGGTGGTTTGATCCAAAGAACATCCAACATGAGTAGGAGACTAGCAGAGTTGGATTTGTGGCATGTACAATGGCTATCACATCATCAACCACGGGCATTCTACCCCTCAAGCATATCAATCTAACGTGACATGACTCGTTGAATCTGCCAAAAAAACTGGATGACCTTTTTGTGCGCCATAGTTGCATGAATTAGATGAATGTGAGAAGTCAGTCAGAGTACAAGGTTCAACGCTTGCATCAACACTCTAGCGTGGCACAGTACACACAGAATTTCTACAATTTTATCATCAGCAATGACCTTGTCCCTGAATAGCATTGCTTTAAACTGCAACAGCCTCAAATACAACATCAGGCAAGAAGTCACCATCTTCACATCCATGATGGATTTCCGCAAACGATCACAGCACTTGATTCAACCGACAATGCTGCGTACAATACTTGGATGCAGGAATCCAATAGTTGGTGAAGCCAAGGCAATAATCTATACCGTGGTAGGAGGAGGTCGCAGTCAATGGAAACCTCATCGTCGATGGAGATTGTCACCATTTATCAACGTAATGAACAGTTGTTTTGGACTTGTACCTGGATAAGATGCGGGGCACATCTTGCACAAATGTCAAAAACGGGAGCTTTAGGCCAAGGCCAAGCTTTAGGGGGTGGGGAGTTGCAGAGAAAAAAGGAAGAAGTCTGGAAACGGCAAAGGTTATGAGTAGACAGCAAACCTCCTGTCCGATTGGAAAAATCTCCACCAACTGATTGTCCATGTGAGCGGCTCACATCGCTACAGACAAGGATTCATGAAATCACACAGTTGTATGAGGGGAAAGAGGGCGACCAACCAACAACAATGCTTTGAGTGAAACCAAGAAGTTGTAAAAGTCATGGAATGTTCATGAAACTATTGGACAAAGAAGCTTCTCAAATCATCGTAGACAATCGCATTGTTCAAATGCTGTTTTTCTTAATGATATCTGGGGTGTTTGAACAGCAAACCATCAATGGATGCCTACAGATCCATTGACTCTGCAAAGAAATCCGACTAAAAATCCAAGATCTACACAGCACAATGGCTTGGAAAACTTGCTCAATGAGCGCCCATGAAATCATCCTCGGACGAGGTTTCCCATGCAGGCACTTTTTCTGCCAAACCAAACTAGTGTAGTAGTTTATGTCAGCATAAATGTGAATAAATGGAACCAGCCTTCTTTCAATCCTCTCATAACGCAATGGCTGTTACAAGAAGCCATATAGGTGGAAAAAGTAGGGGAAGTACCTGCAAAAGTTCATCCAATATTGCTTGACATGGCTAAACGGTATCTGCAATGTAGAGCACAAGCATGACTTGTCCACCCACCTTGAGAGTTGCCTCCATAACAGAGCATCAGTCATCAGATAGACCTGAAGCTGGAGAGCAAACCAACGGCCAGGGGACCTATCACATGACTGAACACAAGGTGACCAAACTGAAGAAAGAGTTGGAAGAAATGCTGAACCAGGGGTTCAGTAGACCATCCATGTCACCCAACACCTGCATTTTTTGTGAAAAAGAAGCAGGAAAGATGTGAATGTGCATGGAGTACTAAGCATTGAACAACAGCACTCTCAAGAACCGCTACCGCCTATGCGAGTTGATGAACTTTTTGGCCAACTCCACGGGACGAGATTCTTCACCAAAGTTTACCTACGCAACGGCTATCATCATATACATGTAGCTGAGAAGGATACCAAGAAGATGGAGTTCCGCAGCAGATACGGACACCTAGAGTTCATGTCATGCCGTGTGGACTCACAAATGTCCCTCCAACATTTATGGAGGCCAAGAATAGCATTCTCAGCCATACTCCAACGACTTTGTTGTTGTGTATCTTGAAAACGTCCTTGTGAGAAGCAGCAGCCGGAAGGAGCACGATGGAAAACTCCAAAAATTCGACCAGATTTTACGCACAGAGAGATTATCCAGAAAACTCCCAAAGTGCGACTTTAGTCACCGTCTGATCGAGATTCTAGACCACATCATTGGCGGCGGATGGATCTCCATGGACCTAAAGAAAGAAGAGGGGGTCATTGCTTGACCAATGCCTACCAAATTTTGGGATGTATAGATGCATTTGGGATTCCACAACTACTACCATCCATTCATAAAGGACTACACCCGGATGTCAATGCACCAAACTACCAAGTGGAGTTAGGAAGACAATGAAGAAGAAGAATTTAACTCTTTGGAAAATTATCTGACCTCTTGTGCCAGCCCTAGAAGTTTTTAAATCCAATGGTAGATTACGTAACGGCTTACCACCGTATTTGATCAAGCAATCAGAGCCGTTCTCCTTTAAGACAATGGCGGTAGAAAATAATCGGTCTCAAATATGTTCCAAAAATCACGGACCAGAACTTCACCGAAAAGCAATGTTGGCGGTCGTGCACATGTTCAAGGTGTGGCAATGTTATGTGGAATGCAAGCAATGTGTCGTCTATACCAACCACCACACACTCAAGTATATGAAGACTCGGCCAGATCTGTGCTGGTGAAAAACTTGATGGATGGAGTTGCTTGAGTCTAATTTCGACCACGTCGTTGAGTATCAAAATAGGAAGACCAATCTAGCGGATTCTCTAAGCCAGTAACTAGAATCAATGTGCGTGACTAACACATTGCTCATTGAACAAAACTTATTCCTCACAAGGCTTTCTACAAAGGTTACAAGGATTTCTTTGGGAACAATAAAACCAATGTTTTATTCAACGACCCCTACTGACAATGGCAATTCACTCACCAAGACATTGTACCTCTAAACAAGGAGGCATTACACAGATGCTATTGGAGACATGCCACCACACCGGTCTAAGTGGACACTTTGGCGAGGACAAGAGGCTCAAAAAGTTAGCGAATTACTATTGGTGGGGCCGAATGCACACCGACATGGTAGCAATTTACAAATCGTTTGACACCTCTCAGTGTCAAAAGTCTCGTTACATGAGACCACCAGGATTATTCCAACCACTGCCTACTTTGACGGAGCCACGAGTTGACATCAGCATAAACTTTGTGACAGGACTACCTATCACTCTGGAGGGATGTGACGCAATCCTCGTAGTGGTGGAAAGATTCTCAAAACGAGGGACAATACCTTAGAGGAGTGAGTTTGTACAAGTTCTCTGTGCATGAAACTTGAATAGCACACTAGAAGAGCTTCTGTTTTGTATTCTGAATGACAATGCAAAATGATCGTGTGGGAGGCACACACATATAATTTTCACCAACATCTTTTTCTCTCTTGTGCACTCTCTCCCTCACCCTCTCTTCCCGTGTCAGTCACCCTGTGAGGCGAGGAGGAGAGGGCGAGGTTGAGGGCTCAAGGCCACGAACCTTGACCTTTGAGGCCACGTGGCCGGCAGCCAGCAAGGGTCAAGTAAACGACTAGCCCTTGCTGTTGTTACATCCCAGACATACACGGGTCCCAAAAATCGATGACTGGATATTGCCGTTTCATGGCCCACCACACGTCAACTTCAGAATTTGTACGCAGTTGGGCTGAGAGCATTTTTTCCGCCTGTTCCGACCTCCGATGTTGCGTTCCCGAAAGCTTGTCACACATTGGACCCCTTTGGAGAGGGGTGGACAGAAACATCCCAAATCATATTGATGTTTTGACAGTGTTTAGTCGAATCCTCAACGGTGCTAGACTTTGGTAAAGACACCTCTTGATATTCTAAAACCCTCTAACGTATTGTCGGATTTTCTCAAAGTGACTTCTCACAACGTGGTGTCACACACATCGCTCAACTCGATTGATGTGTACGACACCACGTGTTTCTTACGACTTTATACGTGCGCTTGACATGGTTGACACTTGTCGTCAAAGTACACCTATTGCCAAGTACAAACTATCCAATGTTTCCAATTCCTTGAACTGTCTTAAACTCCATACCTAATCATTGTGAGCTACCCACATCCTACTCCATGCAACACTTGGTATCAGAGCTCAGTGGCATTGGAGGAACAACCGAAGTCTGACCTACAAGGCAACAACCTTGCACGAGTATTCAGTGCATTTCCAGCATTTAAGAATCTATAAACCTTACGACAGCAATGGTGAATGGAGCAAGCACACACAGCAACAAGCAACAATAATCTCAAAAGACTCCATCAATGGAGGATCATCAGCACGTGGCCAACAACATGCTCCATGCAAATAAGGCTTTAGCAACAACTTTTTTAGTGAATGGCACACTACCAAAGACCTTGACGACCAACCCCGTGATGCGCACCTTAGGCTCCGCAAACCCTTTGCCTACACTATTGGATGCCTCTACGATATCTGGCACGATCGGAGACTCCGACCAACACTCATGAATGAGGAACTTCACAAGAAGAAGTCGGGACTTGGGAGTCATGAAATCCATCTACTCCACGAACTCAACACGGTAATGGAGGAGCTTTAGAATGTGCATGCACAGGTGCAAGTTGACACTTGGAGAAACATCCAACTCTTGAATGAGATCCAAATTTTTGCGACACTTCTTGAGCTGTTCGATCCAACAAACTCCAAAGGACTAACATTAGATATGGTTGATGATTTTGGAGGTATAATTCACCGTTGTTAGGATCATTCAACAAGGAGCTCGTGCATGGCTCATAATCTTGAGCCAATGGAAGAAGCGGAAGTGGCAGCAGCTGACTCATCATCGGCCTCATCAGCCTCATTGGCATGAATGAAGTTTGCAATGGTACCTAAAGAGTTCGCACCACTCATCCACGAGTTTGTAAATGTCTTCCCCAACAAACTCTTGAGAACTTTACCCCCTCAACGAAACATCGACCATCGCATCAAACTGAAGCCGGTCATCAGACTTACAGTTCGAGGGGCCTTTTGGACGAGCGACCACGACCTGACCAAGCTGAAAAAGCAGCTCAATGAGATGCTCAGTCAGGGGTTCGTCCGTCCATCCACATCACCATACGTAGCACCACTACTATTCGTGAAAAAAGAAAAGGCCTAATTCCGCTACACCCACCTTTTGGGCCTCCGAATTTTCTGCTGGCCAATTCTCGCACATTTAGAACACGGTACTCACTTAACACAAAAAATGGATGTTGTACCCACTTTTCTCGAAGCGCCTCAGATCGTGCATGCCGCACCCACTATTGCAAACAAATACACGCCACAACGGTTTCATGCGAATTAGTTCATCGACTGTGGGTATCTGAAGTATGATATTTTTAGTTTTGTTGTTTCACGTAACATATTATTTCATCATATGTGTATTGTTCCTTTATGTGACGAAAATTACATCATTTCTATCTTTACTCACAAGTAGTCGCGTTTTTGGTACATAAAACACTGGGGGTGTCATTTTTTTCTACTTAAGAATACTTTTTTCTTGCCGTCGGACATTGGCCGCTGGTCTCTCATGTACATCACAGTCACGTGACCGTGGATGTCCACGGTCACGTTATGTCCTCGTTCGCAACGCAAACGAGCAAAAAAACCCTCGAATGGGCCTATCGGCCATGGGCCTACTGACCCGTTCGAGGACTGTTTCGCTCGTTTGTTACGTGAACGAGCAAAACAGTCGTGTTCACTTTGATTTGTTCACTACGATGTTAAAAACAAAAGAGCGAGATATTTTGGAAAACTTTCGAAATGCGACTACAGTCATCATTCGATCAAGATTTTGGGTCGCGTCATCAACGGTGGACGGATCACCACTGATCCAAAGAGGTAGCAGCATTAGCTGATTGGGCGACGATGACTAACTTTTGAGAAATTCAGGTTTTTTTTCATAATTTATACCGGCGATTTGTACGGGATTACGCTCGAGTGTCAGTGCCTCTTTCTGACCACAATAAAAAAGAAAACGAGTGGCATTGGGGAGACAACAAACAAGAAGCGTTCACCGCTTTGCGGAACGCTCTGACATCAGTGCCAACCCTCCGATTAGCCAATCGAATGATCGACTATGTCATGGCCACGGATGCATTAGACCAAGCCACTGGCACGGTCCTTCTACAAGACCATGGCAACGGCAAAAAACCCGGCCGCTTACATGTTGCAAAATCTACGAGGACCAGAACTCAACTACGCAGCACATGAGAAGGAGATGCTTGTGGCCGTACACACGTTCAAGACGTGGTGATGCTATCTGGAGTGTCACTGATGCATCGTGCGCACCGAACACCACGCGTTAAAACATTTGGAGGCGCAGCCAAATCTCAGTCGACTTCAAACCCTATGGATCGAGCTCCTTGAATCCGGGTTCCACTACGATATTGAGTAGCGACCTGGAAAAATCAACCCAGGGGACGCACTAAGCCGCCGACCAGATTTTATGGCTGACGTGGCAATGCAATAGCTACAGCGAGACCCGTACCTCCAGCGTCTGTTTGCACGAGGCTAAGACCAGTACGGGGGATATGATGAAACATAATTCTGGTTTGATGCACCTTACTGGCGTCGCACTTCACTTGCCAAGTGGTCGTTCCCCCGAACGACGAAGTTCGACGTATGCTACTTGAAGAGTGCCATAACACCAGACCATGTGGACACTTTGGAGAAGACAAGACGCTAAAGAAGCTAGCAAAAAGCTATTGGTGGGACGAGATGCAATCCGACGTGGCCAACTTCTGCAAAACTTGCGACACATGTCAGTGACAAAAATCCCGTTGCACGAGGCCATCCAGATGTCTGCAATTGCTCCCTGTTCTGACGGAATCATGGGCAGACATCTCCATTGACTTCGTCACAGGATTACCGGTCATACCCGAGGTCGTCGACAGGTTTTCAAAAATGTCCCACTTCATTCCCGACAAAGACAACCGTCACCTCCACGGGAACAGCACGGCTGTTTCTAAACAACAATGTACGGCTACATGATGTACCAAGATCCATCATGAGCAACAGAGACGGTCAATACACTAGCTGTTTTTGGCTCAGTCTGATGACTCGCTACAGTCGCACAATTCAAGTTTCAAGGGCATTTCATCCTCAAACCGACGTTCAAACTGAAAAGAAAAATCAGACACTGGAACAGATTCTTGGAACACCATGCAAACCTCACAGGATGGATTGAACACAAAAACTCCAAACAGCCAAAATCGCATATTGATTGACAGTCTCCATCGCAACGGGTAAAACTCCGTTTGAAGTGGTGTATGACAAACATCCCGTCACACCATAGTTGCATAGCTGCATAGTTGCGGCAACATTCCCTCGGTTGATGTTCAACACCGAGATTTCACCACCATTTGGGAGGAAATACGGCAACCCCCCACAAAGACAGAAGCAGCGATGAAGCAAGCAGTTGCCCCACATCGCAGTGACGACACCTTCACAGTTGGAGACAAAATCCTCCTTAGCTCACGAATCATTGAACTCCACGGAGCCGGCTATTCAAAGCTCAAACCCAATTGTTGGGACCGTTTGAGATCGAGCGCATGCAAGTCCTTGTGGACTACCGAGTGTTGGTGTGTGGGTTTTGGCCTGACACTTACTTGGGGTGCGACACGATGCTAGGGTCGAGCATCGAGACCCGCGCACCTGGTGAGTTCTACTGGTGTGACGTGGAGACCCGTTGCCTACACATGTTATGTATGATCCATGCATGATGTGGTTGAGGCCTGGACACCCAGAGACATTTTCCGGGGTCACGAGGATACCTTGTTTCTCTATCTCTCTTGCATGATGTCTGACACGTAGGTGTGTGATTGATTTCTTGCATGGTCGAGACCCGGGCTCTTGGTGTGATGCACCATTGTCACGAGGAGACCCCATGTTGTGGTATGCTTGATCAGTGCTCGCTATGATTGGTTGCCTGAGCCATCCTTTCTTACCTTCGCTCAGACATCGTTATGTTGACAGTTGTGTCAGCCACGGGGAATGCTGGTGTGTTTGGCTTCCACCCATCACAAGCGACGGCCAGGAGAATAGCGGCACAGGAGAGTGCAACAACATGGTCCCCGATGCAGACCCCTAAGGCACGAGCATGTTGGCAGGTGGTGGACCACCCACTCGGAGCTGACCGACGAATGTCCCAGCGTCATGGATGTTGTCTTGGACCTCTTGCAGTTTACTTGCAGCCTATCCTTGATGCGGACGCAGCAGGTACCGGGGCACTGACGAGTGGTGGCTCCATCCACTAGCAACTGCCAGAGAGCTGCCACGATGCCCTGGGAGCTTGGCGAGGTACTGCGGTTTTTCTGCAGACGCTAGAGTTTTCTCGGTGGTCAGGCTCTTGAGCCCAAATTGCATGTTTTGCATTATCTGTCCACCAATCAGGGCCGGAATGATGCGTATGACCAGTTGTAGCGTCTGGCTCAAGATTCTGCATCTCTAGGTTCAGACGGCGTAGTGTTCTGATTTGTCTGCACAGAGTTACGGCCAAAATAGTGTTTTCTCTCCGGTTTTAGGACAGACCTTGCACTGCTGCGTGCGACACCCGTCGTGCGCTGCGGCAGGTATTCATGTTGTGGACTTGCCATTTTTTTTATCCCTCTCTGCATGTGTTTATTCATGGAAAGCAAGTCTGACACTGTGTTCGTGTCGTCTTGCCAAACCCTTGCTGTTTTGCGTCCGACCAATATTGATGCTGCGAGCTGACTGAGCGATGACGCCCAGCCAGTGGCAAGCGTGCTAGGAAGCTTCCTGGAATGTCCACTGATTGAATTGGAGGAGGCCCTCAGCAGTGCACCAATCACATGAGCAGATGACAAAAGTAGTGACAATGATAGCGACGACGACGCTAGCGACGACGGTGCTCCGGGGTTAGGCTCTGTGTGAGTACATGTCACCGACATCGTCGTCACCTTTGCTATCGCAGTGTAGGGGTACGTGGCCCTGGGGGAGTCATGCTCTCTCTTAAGGGATTATGTTGGGAGCAGCCATAAGCTTTGCTCATGCTATCAACCTGTGTAGCCCAGGGGGGGTGTTGGTGTGTGGGCTTTGGCCTGACACTCTTTTGAGGAAAACGAGGTTACTTGGGGTGCGGCACGAGGCAAAGGTCGAGGTTATGTTGGTCGAGACCCGTGCACCTGGTGAGTTCTAGTGGTGTGATGTGGAGACCCATTGCCTACATGTGTTATGTATGATCCATGCATGATGTGCTCGAGATCCGGACACCCGAAGATGTTTTCCGGGGTCACGAGGAGAACTTGTTTCTTTGTCTCTCTTGAATGTTTGACACGTAGGTGTCTGATTGACTCATGGCATGGTCAAGACCCGGGCACTTGGTGGGATGCACCATTTTCACAAGGAGACCTTGTGCTGTGATATGCTTCATCGGTGCTCGCTATGATTGGTTTCATGAGCCATCCTTGATTGTTGCTTTCTTGCCTCGACTACCTTGGAGCGAAGGACTGAGGCAGCAGGCGTAGTAGTAGCAGCTACAGTAGCAGCATTAGCGTACGGTAGCTGCAGCTGCTGTAGCTACCGCCTACTGCTGCTGCTGCTAGCTGCTACTACTACCATGCGCTGATGCTGCTACTATAGCAAATTGTAGCAATAGTAGCAAGCGGTAGTAGCGGTTAGCAGTTGCGAGCAGTAGTAGCAGGCGGCAGTGGGCAATAGCAGCAACAGCAACGGCAAGCAGTTGCAAGAGCAGCAGAAGCGGGGTGTAGTAAGCGCAGCGGTAGCAGCAACAGAAGCAGCGACAACGCCGACAGGCAACTACAGTGCGCGGCCGCAGCTGCTCATGCAGGCTGCAACAACAGTAGCAGCCCATGAAACAGTGGCTTCCATAGCAGCAGCACCCACTGCTACTGCTTGCTCGCCCCGCGAAGCTGCATTGCAGTTTCGCATTGCAAGTAAGTAGCGCGAAGCTGCTTGCTTGCAGTGATCGAGCTTGCTGAGCGAGCTCGCTCAACGGGCTTGCTTGAGGCGAGGCTCAAGCATGTCCACCCAAAAAAACAAACAAAAGGGAGTGGGTCGTCAAGGGGGCACCCCGGAACAACCCCAAAAGAGGCACCCGAAGAGGTGACGCCTAAAAAGAAAAGAAAGGGGAGAAAGATGAAAGGGGTGTCCTCGAGTGGGGCATTTGAGCAAGACCCCAAGAAGGGGTACCCCAATTGCACTGAGCATTTGGCGAATGAAAAAAAAGAGTTTTTGTGTTCTTTTATTTATTCTACCTTTTGAGTGTGGCTTGAGGCCACCACCGTCGGCTCACGACATGTACTGTTGTAGTAGCATCCGCTGCGAGAGTTGCAGTAGTAGCAACGGTAGCGAAGGTGGCTTGAGGCCATAGCCGTCGGCTGACGACGGCATCTGGTGCAGAATTTGCACCGAAGGTGACTTTGAGGTCGCACACTTGAGTCGAACAGCAGCACACCACTAGCGCGATGGTCACCGTCCTCGTTGCAACAAGTCTGAGAGATTGTGCTTTGACTACTCACCTCCCCTTGTGGCCTTGTACTAGCGGGAGCAAGTGTCGTGTGCACTCAGCAGCGTCGAACTCCGGAGATGAGCAGACTGGCATGGCATGGAGTGCAGCCGGCGCCGTGGTTGGCACCAGCTCTGCATACATCCCAGACGCCGCGTCCACATTGGCAGTTTCAGCCGTGGCATACGCCTCAGGCGTCCAATGACTTTGCTTGCTACTACTATGGGGATCGGCACCATGGATGGCGCCAATGTCGTTAGCGTCCTGCGTGGTGGCAACCACCTTGGATGCGGTCCCGCCCTTTGTCTTCACCGTCGGACTCAGAGACGTTGTCAGCCGATACCATGGCACCCCTCAGTGGAGCTATGGCGGTGTTGCACGCCGAGCTCCAGGGTCTAAAGCGCATGGTGCAACATATCACAGACCTTGTACTTTTTGAGCGGGCCGTTGCCACCATGCTGCTGCAGACATCCGTATCTCCCTCCTCACCATCCTCACCTTCTAGAGAGTCGTCACGTGCCGATCCCTCGCCACCCGACCTCAGCTCCACATCCGACGCCCTCCGCTCTGTCCTGGAGTCAGACGGTGTCATCCCGACCTCCGACCCCGTCCCTATCTTAGCTGTCACTTCTGTCGGCATCCCTCGTGTACGTACTTGTTGAACGAGGCAGCAAATGGCTTGACAGGCTAGACATGCCTAGCCAGCAATAGCTGTGCTGACAGCAGCATGAGCAGCAGTGACAGACGTTGCCGAGGAGCTATTTCCATCGTCTATGGTTGTAGGATTGGTGTGTCACTCCCTTCCACCTTCTGGCGGTGTGTCGGTCGTGGGGGAGATGAAGTGTCCGCCGACGACTACCTTGGAGGCGAGGACTGAGGCAGCAGATGGAGGCTTACGACACACTCAGTTGGTGCATCATCTAACTATGGTGGAGGACTGTTTGTCCGAGGAGGAGTGGTCTGACGCTGAGTCAGCTTCAGAGATCGAGTTGGATATTGCAGCGGATGTGGCGGAGGGAGTAGGAGAGAACAGAGGCCGTTGATACCCTGACGATGGCCGGGACAATGGTAGCTTCTATGGCAGTGGCAGGAGTTGCAGCAGAGCTGTCTCCCTCGTCCTCGGTCGCAGGGTTGGTGCGCCACTCCCTCCTGGATTTTCCCAGTCCGTCGACCGGTGGGGTTGGAGTTCTCACCGATGACCACAGGACAGCACATGATTGATGCACGGGATAGTACTCAACGGCAGGAGCATGTGGCTGACCGCGAGGAGGGGACATACACCCCTTGTGAGGAAGACAAATCGTACATGGGGGATTGGTCAGACACGGAGTCGGTGACAGATGTAGAGGCCCAGTGTGTTGCCGTATTTGAAACAGCTAAAGCACGAGCACAAGATGACCCCTATACAACGGCAGAGGTCCGTATGTGCGACTTCCACGACACCTGATGAGCTTGCAGTAGCCACGGTCGAGGACGTAGAGGGAGCCACGAATCTCCGGCACATGGCTTCTTTGACCAGCGTTGTTGACACTATGGTGGTTCCAACCGACGACATAGTGACGACAAGTGCCTACGCCAAGCGCCTGAGCTTTGCGATGGACGCTCAGGAGGCAGCCGTGGCTGGAGTGGAGGCGCATGTGCAGAGTCTCGTGGCCGAGCTCCGGGAGGCCAGCAGCCACTGTTACACCGCGATGGATCCAACACAACAGGCTGTCATGGAGTTTGTGGAGGATGTACATAGGCGTCTAGAGGCAACTGCATGGTCTCTACAGCATGCAGGTCTGGGACAGGCAGATCTCGAGCAGCAGGTGGATGATGGGCTGCGCACTAGGGGTTGCGAGGAGAACCACAACACTGACCGCACCTTCGATGACTACGACGTCGTCGTGGATGCAGGTGTACCTATACATGGCGACATCCGGCTGGCAGCTCACGGTCGAGCGACAGGTGTGTCACGAGGAGTAGGTGCCTTTGCAACAACTGTTCCTAAAGCCCCAGACGACTTATGTGGTGACTCATTGTCTTGCCCTCAAGCTCTACCAGCATTTTGTGGCCCGATGGCACTTGAGTCGACGATTGACATAGAGGAATCGACTTGTGCGACGAGCAGGCACAACTCCACTCTTTCCTATAGGGTGAGACCCTGAGGCTGCAGGAGGCTCTGACTCGTGCCGACATGCACACAATCGAGGTCCACCATCATGTTCATTTCGCGATTGACCGCCTACATGCCGCACATGTAGCTAGCCAGTCCGTTATTGTGTCAGAGCTTGTCAAGCTCCACACGCGCCTCGACGCTGCGGAGGCAGCGAGGCAATATGCAGCTCAGCAGTTGGAGGCCATACAGCAAGCGATTGTCTTGGAGAAGGCCCTCAGCGCCGCACCAGTCACATCAGTAGATGATGACAGCAGTGACGATGATAGCGACGACGACGCGAGCGACGACGGCTCTCCGGGGTGAGGCTCTGTGCGAGTACATCTCACCAGCATCGTTGTCACCCTTGCTATTGCAGTGTAGGGGTATGTGGCCATGGGAGAGCTGCGCTTCCTCCTGAGGGATTGTGTTGGGAGAAGCCATCAGCTTTGCTCGTGCTGTCAACCTCTGCAGCCCAGTGGGGGTATTGGTGTGTGGGCTTTGGCCCGACACTCTTTTGAGGACAGCGAGGTTACTTTGGGTACGGCACGATGCTAAGGTCGAGGTCATGCTGGTCGAGATCCGCGCACCTGGTGAGTTCTACTCGTGCGACGTGGAGACCCATTGCCTACATGTGTTATGTTTGATCCATGCATGATGTGGTTGAGGCCCGGACACCCGAAGATATTTTCTGGGGTCACGAGGAGACCTTGTTTCTCTGTCTCTTTTGCATGATGTTTGACACGTAGGTGTGTGATTCACTTCTTGCATGGTCGAGACCCTGGCACTTGGTAGGATACACCATTGTCACGAGGAGACCCTACGCTGTGGTATGCTTGATCAATGCTTGCTATGATTGGTTGCCTAAACCATCTTTTCTTGCCTTCGCTAAGACATCATTATGTTGACGGTTGTGTCAGCCAGGGGGAGTGTTGGTGTGTGTGGCTTCCATACGTCACGAGTAACGGCCAGGAGAGCAGCGGTACAGGAGAGCGCAACAACATGGTCCTCGATGCGGACCCCGGAGGCATCGGCGCGTCAGCAGGTGGTGGACCACCCACTCGGAGTTGACCGACGACTGCCCCAGCGTCATGGATGCTTTCTTTGACCTCCTATAGTTTATATGCAGCCTATCCTTGATGCGGACGCAGCTTGCGCCGGAACACTGACGAGTGGTGGCTCCATCCACCAGCAGCTACCAAAGAGCTGCCACGACGCCCTGGGTGCTTGGCGGGGTGCTTTGCGGTTTTTCTGCTAACGCTAGAGTTTTCTCGGTGGACTCGCTCTTGAGCCCGATTTGCATGTTTTGCATTGTCTGTCCATCGATCGGTGCCGGACTTATGCGTGTGACCACTCGTAGCGTCCGGCTTGAGATCATGCATCTTTAGGTTCAGACTGTTGTGCTTTGTGCCGTTCCTGTACAGTTTACTGTGACCACTCGGTCGTGTCCATACTCCTGCAGATCCCTGAGGCAGGCGGCCCTGGTGACAACGGCGCGATGACAGGCGGCGGACTACCCGCTTGGAACTGGCCGACCACTGTTCCAGAGCCCCAGTTGCCACCGGGACTCTTTGCTGTGCCTTCTACGTCTTGTAGGCGCCTTTTGGCGGACTGGCCATGAGGCCTATTTGCATGTTTTTGCATTGTACGCTCACTGTCAGTCAATGGATGCATGCAAGTGACCAGTCGCTGCGTCCGTCTTTTGATTCTACACGTCTAGGTTCAGACGGCGTAGGATTCTGTCATATGTGCGCAGAGTTACAGCCAAAACAGTGGTTTTGGGCCGGTTTTAGGACAGCTCTTGGACTGCCGCGTGCGACACCCGCCGTGCGCCGCGGCAGGTATTTATGCCCTGGACCTGTCAGTTGTCATTTCTCTCTGCATATGCTATATTGAAGCATTCTGACACTTTGCCTTGTGTCTCCTAGCCAAACCCTTGCCGTTGTGTGTACGACCTGTGACTGTCGTCACCGTCTGACNACACGTCTAGGTTCAGACGGCGTAGGATTCTGTCATATGTGCGCAGAGTTACAGCCAAAACAGTGGTTTTGGGCCGGTTTTAGGACAGCTCTTGGACTGCCGCGTGCGACACCCGCCGTGCGCCGCGGCAGGTATTTATGCCCTGGACCTGTCAGTTGTCATTTCTCTCTGCATATGCTATATTGAAGCATTCTGACACTTTGCCTTGTGTCTCCTAGCCAAACCCTTGCCGTTGTGTGTACGACCTGTGATTGTCGCCACCGTCTGACCAGGCACTGACGCCCGGTCAGCAGCCGTGTTGCTAGGAAGCTTCTACGCACTTTCTCATGGTATCAGAGCAGTGAGACAGTTCTCACTGAGCTACGCAGCAGAGACGCAGCAGAGCAGCAGCAGTGAGAGTCACCGCTGCATCAGAGTTTTCTGGGATCTGTTGGAGACGGCCGGTCGCCGTCGACGTACTCCACCCACCGCGTGACAGCACAGTTGCAGAGGCAGCAGCAGCGGCTTCTACTGCCACACAGAGGTGTGTGGCGGCTGCGGTACGTGCAGCCGTCCGCTCACAGCCGCAGCAGCAGAGCAGCAGCAGCAGAGGCGACAGCAGCAGCAGTGCAGCAGCAGCGGCCGCAGCAGCAGCGTGGCAGCAGCGGCGGCAGCAGCAGCGCAGCAGCACCGTTGGCAGCAACAGCACAGCAGCGGCAGTGGCACAGCAGCAGCAGCGGCAGTCATGGCAGCAGCAGCAGTGCAGCAGTGGCAGCAGCAGCAGCGCGCGGCGGCGGCAGCCAGCAGCAGCGCGCGGCGGCGTCAGCCAGCAGTAGCTGCAGTGCGCAGCAGCAGCCGCCGCGCACAGCAGCAGCAGCAGCAGCGCAGCCGCTGCTGCCACCGCTGCACACGCAGCTACGCAGCTGCTGGTGCAGCTGACAGCACAGCTGCAGCAGCAGCTGGGCGGAAGCTGCTGCGCAGCTTCCGCGGAGCTGCCGCGCGCCACCGCGAGGTGGCTCCACACGCGGCAGAACTGTAACAAGAAAAAAAAAGAAAAAAAAAGGAGGGGACAAGCTGATGTCAGCATTGTTGATTGCTGACGTCCTCAGGTCGTGCTGACGTCATCAGGTCGTGCTGACGTCAGCAACCACTTGCTGACATCAGCATTACACTTAGCCAAATTTTCACCCGGAAAGTCAAAAGTTGGTAGCGTTTGAACACCCCGAGAAACGCAGACGATTTTGAAATCCGGCAAACTTGACCTGTCGTCCCATAGTGAGTGGCGACATGAGTTCGCCCAACGACAAGGACAAGGGACCAGGTGATCCCTCCTCCTCTTCTTTAGAGGTATTGAGCCCTCGCTCGCAGGCCATTGCAGACCTGCGCAGCCAGCAGGAGGAGATGCGTCGTTTGTAGCGAGAGCAGAATGACGCGATTTGCACGCTGACTGAGCTCCTGCGTGTTCAGTCCACGGCTCCTTTGCGGATTTCTGAGAGAGCTGCCGACGTTGCGGCCTCTACCTAGCACTCGGCCCAGGTGCCCGTGACAGGTGCTCCGCCTGCTTCACCTCTTGGTGTGGTTTCTCCACCACCTGCGGACCTCCTTGATGACGAGGATGACTCCCAGGAGCGGGAGATTCGTCTTCTACAGGAGCGCCTCCGTCAGCTACAGACGGGTATCCGACCTCCACCCGTGTCCCCGATACGACCGTCACCTGACTTCCCCGGTGATCACCCTCTTCCAGGAGTTTTCCCCGTCTCTCGCCCTCCTCAGCCTGCGGTTGCTCTCCCCACGGAGCGGCAGCCAAAGGACTTTGAGGCACCACCTCCACGGTACATCAGCGAGGATGGATTTGACTGCTGGGAGATCCTCTTTCAGGTGTGGGCCACTTCCGAGGGAGTGTGGCCTTACTACCACAGCCCATACCAGTCTACAGATCCAGCACAGGTGCTGACAGCAGCCCGGGCCATGCGAGGACTTCTCTACGCCANCTTGATGACGAGGATGACTCCCAGGAGCGGGAGATTCGTCTTCTACAGGAGCGCCTCCGTCAGCTACAGACGGGTATCCGACCTCCACCCGTGTCCCCGATACGACCGTCACCTGACTTCCCCGGTGATCACCCTCTTCCAGGAGTTTTCCCCGTCTCTCGCCCTCCTCAGCCTGCGGTTGCTCTCCCCACGGAGCGGCAGCCAAAGGACTTTGAGGCACCACCTCCACGGTACATCAGCGAGGATGGATTTGACTGCTGGAGGATCCTCTTTCAGGTGTGGGCCACTTTTGAGGGAGTGTGGCCTTACTACCACAGCCCATACCAGTCTACAGACCCAGCACAGGTGCTGACAGCAGCCCGGGCCATGCGAGGACTTCTCTACGCCATGCCACGCGAGACAGTCGTCGACTTCTGCCCCTTCCTCGGCGAGGCTGGCACAGGCATCGGAGCTGATCCTCGTGGAGGCTGGGATCTGGCGTTGTCCTTGCTGGCCGCAGAGACGCACGCTATGCTTGCGTCACACATTCGTGCTTCCCACTCGCTCCGTCACGGACCAGCGGAGCCTGCGGCGGATTACTGGCGACGCGCCATGCGTATTTACACGCGTCTGGGGACCTCAGGGGGCACACAGCTGTGGGCACTTTGGACGATCATGCTCGGAGTTCGCCTGGAGTACACCGACATTTTCACACGGTACATTGACGCTGTTCTCGAGCCTTTCTCAGCCACCCTGTAGCCGCTCCCTTGGGCCCATCAGCTTTTCCTCCAGGTGACGTCGGCCCGCGAGGCAGCAGTAGCACATCAGGAGACTTCCCTCGCTGCAGCAGTCCTCGCCTCACCACCATCTTCCCTCCTGCAGTCACCCTCATCTACCTCCATCACAACCGCATCTTTCTCCTCCTCTTCGACCCCGTCTACACCCACGCAGACGCAGGGCGTTGCAGCAGCTGCCCAGGGGAAGAAGAAGAATAGGAAGCGCGGATCGGGTCAGCAACAGTCGTTATCGAGTGGTAGCAGTGGCCGTTCCGTACACTGCTACAACTGTGGAGGTGCCCATCGCTACACCGAGTGCCAGCACCCGCTTGACTGGAAGCGCATCACTTGCGGACTTCAGGCTGCCCATGCTGCCCGTACCACGTCCGGCACGTCGCCCGCACACTCCTCTGGAGGCGCGGTGACCACGATTGCAGCTGTTCCTACGTCCTCACCAGCGAGGAGCAGTGCTCTAGACCCACGTGACCGCACCATTGCCGAGCTTTGTCATCTTCTGGCGCTTTGCTTTCAGGGAGGTGCGAGTGTGTTGTCATCGTCGAGTGGATCACAGACTGCTTGTTTGTCCGTCCTCGTGATTGGTGATGACACGTGTGGGGGTGCACAGTCCGCATGTGATGATGATGGGCCTGACTGCACTGACTGGATTCATGAGTCTCACCTTCGTGATGTACGTCGTTCCTTCCCACTGACGGCTCAGCGTCCCTCTAATGCCGAGTGTTCCATTGCTCGTTGTACAGTGAGGTCCACCAGTCGTGACTCCGGTGGCACTTGGATCATTGATTCCGGTGCCACCCACCACATGACGTGTCGTCGTAGTGACTTTGTGGTGCTTGGTCCTGTCACGACTGTCTGTTCTGTTCGTACAGGCTCTGGTCAGTCCTTACCGGTCCACGGTGTTGGGGTTGTATGCTTTGATGGTCCGTCTGGCCCCCTGTATCTCTCTGACGTGCTGTTTGTGCCTGATCTTGAGCTCAGTCTGCTGTNATGCCGAGTGTTCCATTGCTCGTTGTACAGTGACGTCCACCAGTCGTGACTCCGGTGGCACTTGGATCATCGATTCCGGTGCCACCCACCACATGACGTGTCGTCGTAGTGACTTTGTGGTGCTTGGTCCTGTCACGACTGTCTGTTCTGTTCGTACAGGCTCTGGTCAGTCCTTACCGGTCCACGGTGTTGGGGTTGTATGCTTTGATGGTCCGTCTGGCCCCCTGTATCTCTCTGACGTGCTGTTTGTGCCAGACCTTGAGCTCAGTCTGCTGTCTGTGCGTGCCTGCACTCTGATGGGTCTCGCCGTTGAGCACACCGTTGATTCAGAGATGGTGACTACTCTTGACACCCGTAGCATTGTCTTGCGTACATCAGTCGTAGATGATTTATATCGCATTGCTCGGCCATCCTCCCCTTGCTCTCCTCCTTCCTCTGGTCGTGTTTTTGTCACTGGTGTTCTATCCCCAGAACACCAGAAGCTGCTTCACCAATGTCTGTGTCATGTGGGCTCCGACCCTGTGATGAAGCTCATACGGACACAGCCCGTTCTTGGCCTTGACGTGGCTTCTTTCGAGAAGCCACCCAAGACCGACTGCCTTTTTTGCGCTCAGGGAAAGATGCACTGGTGCACTTACCCTGATTCGCGTTCTCGAGCGCTGAGGCCACTCGAGTTTGTCCACTCGGACCTGCTTGGTCCTCTCCCGGTCGAGTCCCTGTCCGAGAGGGGCCGGTATGTTCTGACGCTGACTGATGACATCAACCGGATGTGGTGGGTCTACGGCCTGCGTCAGAAGAGCGACGCCGCCCTTGCGGTTCGGCTCTGGCTCATGATGGCTGAGCGTCAGTCTTGCCACACGCTACATACCTTTCGCTCGGATCGCGGCGGTGAGTTCCTTGGTGAGATGGACTCCTTCTTTGCTGATCACGGCATTTTTCACCAGGTCTCCGCTCCTGCTACTCCACAGCATGTCGGTGTCTCTGAGCGCTGGAACCGCACCATGGAGGATGCGGTCCGCGCCATGTGGTCTGACTGCGGTCTCCCGGAGTCCTTCACCTTCGAGGGCTTTGTCTACATGACGTGGGTCTGGAACCGCCTCCCGCATGGTCCGCATCCGGATCATGTTACGCCGTATGAGCTCTGGTTTGGCCACCGTGCCGATCTTCGTCTCGCACACATCTGGGGTTCCCTGGCCTCCGTGTGGTACACCAAGGACTAGCAGGGGTCCAAGGTCTCCCTTCGAGGTCGCTTGTGTGCTTTCATCGGCATCTCCCCGCGGTCGAAGGCCTGGCGTTTTTGGGACCCCACTCGTCGTCGTGTCATTGAGTCCCGTGACGCGCTGTTTTTTTAGTCTCTCACATACCGTGATCTGACTCCGATCACAGCCCTTTCTGCAGCTCATTTCCCTTCCTTTGAGGGTCCTCGGCGGATGGGGGAGACTTCTCCGCCAGCGACCATCTCTCGTCAGGCTGATGTGTCTGCTCGAGTCCCCTCACGATCTCCAGCACTTGATGATCCGGCTATCATTGCCGTCGGTCCGGAGATCCCGCCTGTTGAGCCTGTTTCACACCCCACAAGTACCGCTGCTCTCACGCCTCCTCCTGCATCACCACCTGTGTCCACTGGCACCCCTGCTCCGGCGTCTGACCCAGCCCATCCCACTCCTGTCCCTACGTCGGCTGACACTCCTGTCTCAGTGTCCGGGCCAGTCTTGCCCGCTGTCACTCCCAGCTCAGTGTTCCCCACACACGCTTCTCCTTGCACGGCATCTCCGACTGCCTCGTCTCAGCCCTCACCAGCTGTGGTCATACCTGTCCCTGTGGTTGTACCTGTTCCTGAGCCAGAGGTGCGCCCCTCGACCTCCGGTTACTCCCGTGAGCCCGGTGGCCACCTTCGACCACTGGATTCCGGAGCTCAGCGAGCGTCGGGTCCCGGACCCAGGCATTCCTCTCGCAGCATGGCGAGCGATGATCCAGGCACAAAGGCCTTAGGCCTGAGTGTTCGCACTGAGCTTTCAGAGGTACACCCAGCGTGCCCCATAGGGCACGACTTGGTCACTCGTGAGTTCCACATCGCTTGTGACGCAGCAGCTGATCTCGTGGCCGTCAGGCCTAACACTGAGGCGTGTGCACTTGCCATGCAAAGTTCCCCCTCCTTGGCGCCTGACCCGGGCACATTGAGGGAGGCTTTCTCATTACAGGATGCTGATGCCTGGCAAGCTGCTTGCGAGGATGAGCTTTGCGCTATCCGAGAGCACAGAGTCTACGAGCTGGTCGACCTTGTCCCTGGGAGGAAGGCGATTCAGGTCAAGTGGGTCTTGCGCAAGAAAGTGAAGCCGGATGGCTCACTGGAACGCTACAAGGCCCGCTTGGTTGTCAAGGGATTCTCTCAGATTGAGGGAGTTGACTACACTGACACCTTTGCCCATGTCGGCCGCATAACCTCAGCTAAAGCTCTGTTCGGTGTAGTGGCTCAGCATGATTGGGAACTACACCAGACGGATGTGAACAACGCGTTCCTCCATGGCTCTTTGGATGAGGAGATCTACGTGGCTCAGCCACCAGGCTTTGAGGACGGTGACAAGGTCTGGCGCTTGCGCAAGTCCTTGTACGGCCTCAACCAGTCTCCACAGTGTTGGAACCGGGAGATCATTGGCACCTTGACTCGCGCAGGATACGTACATAGCGAGGCAGACCCCTCACTCTTCATCCTACCGACACCCGAGTGGTTCACCGCCATCCTGGTCTATGTTGATGACCTTCTGATCGCGTCTTCGTCCCTGGAGGCCGTGAAGGAGGCCAAGGCTGTCCTGCAGACCGCCTATAGGATGAAGGACCTCGGTCCTGCATCGGTGTTTCTTGGTATGGAGATCGTGCAAGATCGCAGACATCGGACACTGTTGCTGCATCAGGCCCGATACGCACGAGTCGTGGGGGAGCGCATTAGCGATCTCCTTGGTGCAGTGCCCACTGCTTCCACACCCCTCACACCTGATGGGCAGGATGCCCTGAAGGTGGATGACCCTACACAGCTGGGGGAGACAGTGGACGTGACCTTGTACCTCCGTCTTATCGGATCNTCCCTGGAGGCCGTGAAGGAGGCCAAGGCTGTCCTGCAGACCGCCTATAGGATGAAGGACCTCGGTCCTGCATCGGTGTTTCTTGGTATGGAGATCGTGCAAGATCGCAGACATCGGACACTGTTGCTGCATCAGGCCCGATACGCACGAGTCGTGGGGGAGCGCATTAGCGATCTCCTTGGTGCAGTGCCCACTGCTTCCACACCCCTCACACCTGATGGGCAGGATGCCCTGAAGGTGGATGACCCTACACAGTTGGGGGAGACAGTGGACGTGACCTTGTACCTCTGTATTATCGGGTCTCTGATGTACCTGGCCACTACCACGCGTCCTGACATCGCGTTTGCCGTCAACCTCCTCGCTCAGTTCTCGCAGGCTCCACGTGCAAGAGCTCTTCACGCGGCTGTGTGAGTGGTATGTTAGGTGGTCTCCACGCCGTATCTCGGACTCTGCTTTCGTCGGCAGTGTTCGGTGGTCCTTGACGGCTACACTGATAGCGACTGGGCTTGGAGCCCTGACGGGTGCAGTCGCACTGGCTACGTGTTTCTGCTCGGTGGTACCGCTTTGTCTTGGCGAAGCGGGAAGTAGGGCTGCATCGCACGTAGCTCGTCGGAGGCAGAGTTGGTGGCTTTGGGGGCAGGGGCTGCTGAGGCAATTTGGCTGCAGCGCTTGTTTCTTGAGCTTGGGCAGTCAGTACCCGCCATTGTGCTGCATTGCGATAACCAGAGTGCTCTCGCCAGTGCGGAGAACTGTGGTGTCTTTCATGCTCGCACAAAGCACATTGCGGTTGAGCATCACTTTGTCCGTGATCTGGTGGAGCGACGCGTGATCTCCATCATGTGGGTTGGCACTGACTTGCAGCTTGCTCATTTCTTTACGAAGGCACTTGCACGCGGAAAGTTCCTGGTGGCCATTCGTTCTGTTCGGCTTCGCCCGTGCGTGACAGTGGTTGAGTGTGGGATGTACGTTTGCGTCTCATTTGTCTGTGTCACCCACTATGTGATTGTACCAGTGCTGCACGCGTATGGACATGCGTACCATCGGGTCATGGGGGAGTGTTGTGCTTTGTGCCGTTCCTGTACAGTTTACTGTGACCACTCGGCCGTGTCCATACTCGTGCAGATCCCTGATGCAGGCGGCCCTGGTGACACTTGCGCGACGACAGGCGGTGGACTACCCACTTGGAGCTGACCGACCACTGTTCTAGAGCCCGAGTTGCCACCGGGACTTTTTGCTGTGCCTTCTACGTCTTGCAGGCGCCTTTCGGCGGACTGGCCATGAGGCCTATTTTCATGTTTTTGCATTGTACGCTCACTGTCAGTCGATGGATGCATGCATGTGACCAGTCTCTGCGTCCGTCTTTTGATTCTGCACGTCTAGGTTCAGACGGCGTAGGGTTCTGACATGTGTGCGCAGAGTTACGGCCAAAATAGTGGTTTTGGGCCGGTTTTAGGATAGCTCTTGGACTGCCGCGTGCGACACCCGCCGTTCGCCGCGGTAGGTATTCATGCCCTGGACCTGTCAGTTGTCAAACTAGGCAGCAGGTTGGGACAGCTGCGTTGTTGATGCAGCGTGCGGGCTTCCACGCTCGTTGCTTAAGTCAGCTGCCCCCTCAGTCTGCTGCTCTAGAATCTAAGTCTGGAAGCTCTGGGTTTGTTACTCAGAAGTGCGCGCGCCAGTGTTAGCGCCAGAAAGCAGCTGAAAACTGATAGCAACTGATCAGCAATGAAGAATGAACACCAATGGGGGACCCCTCCAAGTTCTAGCCCCCCCACAGCTATGTAGAGCTCGTTACTCAGTTCATCAGCCAATTAGAAAATAGCTAATTTCAGGTTGGCAGGTTTTCTCGGTGAGGCATGCGAGACGGCCGACAGCCCAAAACCCGGGCGTCGTCCGTTTTGCCTGAAAACTGGACCATACCATAATACCAACGCTGCGAACGCAGCCATGCGGTCAGAATCTGCTAGAAAAAAAGTAGCGAGGAGTTATGGCAGCCTGAACCCAAGCAGTGCCCACGATGGTTTATGCTGCCAATCAGGGCCATGCAATATGCAACTGGGACCCTAGGCAACGCATGACGACGCAGGCACAACAGTACGCGCTGGATGCATGCAGACAGCGACTGCGGTGGCAGTGACTGCCGGCAGCGCGACCGCCGAGGAGGCCTGTCGATGGAGCTGAACACGTCGCCGAAGAGAGGGGGCTCCACCAAACTGCGAGAAGACCTCAGCGTGCGTCGGCTCCACCGGACGACACTATATCAGCGTCGAGTCTCACCGTCAGTCATCTACACGCCAATGTACACAAGCCGGGAGGACACAATAGAGCACAATGAGCGCAAAAACCAACACTCCCCCATGACTCACAGGCGTAGTGCACATGGACGGGCAGAGACACGATCAACACACAGACTCCCCCAGGACACGCAGAAGTGCAAGCAGAGACAAAGAAAGCAAGTCACGGACGCACGCGGATTGAACTCATGGCGTTCTTAAACGAGTCCCGCTTCAGTGCCTTGGTCAGGAAGTCAGCCTGCTGCCGTGCTGTCTTAACCCACACGATGCTGATGCTGCCGTCGTGCAACAACGAACGCGCATAGTGATACTCAACATTGATGTGCTTTGTGCGAATGTGATGCACACCGTCATTGTCTACAATGGCCATGGCACTCTCATTGTCACAATGCAGGGTGATGGATGTGACAGACTGACGCAACTCGGACAACAGACGACGCAACCACACACTCTCACAGGCGTCTGAGCCAAGTGCCACGTACTCAGCCTCAGCAGTGCTACGTGCAATGCACCCCTTCTTGCCACTACGCCAGGATACAGTTGTGCCACCGATCAGGAAGATCCAGCCTGTGTGACTCTTATTGTCTGGACTGCCCGCCCCGTCGCTGTCGGTGTAGCCCACTACAACGACGGACGGCTGGCGACGGAACATGAGACCTCGCCGAGGGGTCGAGACGACATAGCGCAGCACTCGGATTGCGGCCTCGTAGTGGAGGTGACGCGGATCCTGAGAGAACTAGGCCAGGAGGCTGACGGCAAACGCGATGTCTGGACGCGTCGTCGTCGCCAGGTCCATTAGTGTCCCGATGATCCGCAGATACGTGGTCACATCAACTGGCTCCCCCACAACAACTGGGTCGGGACTTTTTAGCTTCACCTGGCCGTCGGGCGACATGGGTGAGGATGCGCTGGACACGAGGGGCAGGTCCTCGGCAAAGCGAGCTGACAGGGTCTGCACATAGGCAGCCTGGTGGACGTGTAGGATGCCCTAAGAGGGATCACGCTCGAGCTCCATGCCCAGGAAGACTTGGGCAGACCCGAGATCCTTCATCAGGTAGGCGGCGTGCAGCAAGTCCTTGACACGCTGGATGGCGGTCGTTTCTGGCGACGCAATGAGGAGATCGTCAACGTATACCAGAACTGCGGCAAAGGTCTGACCTTGTGGGCTGAGAAAAAGTGCGGGGTCAGCGGTGCTGCGCTGGAGGCTGCCATGGAGAAGTGTGCTGCTGATCTCCTGGTTCCAGCACCGAGGTGACTGCTTCAAACCATAGAGGGCCTTCCGCAGCCGCCAGACTCTCCCAGTACCGTCGTCGAACCCTAGGGGCTGCACCATGTAGAGCTCCTCACCCTCCAGTGAGCCATGGAGGAATGCGTTGCTCACGTCCATCTGATGCAGCTCCCACCCATGCTGGGCAACCAGGCTGAAGAGCGCTCGGCTAGTGGAGAACCGACAGACAAGGGCGAAAATCTGGTCGTAAGNAAGTGTGCTGCTGATCTCCTGGTTCCAGCACCGAGGTGACTGCTTCAAACCATAGAGGGCCTTCCGCAGCCGCCAGACTCTCCCAGTACCGTCGTCGAACCCTAGGGGCTGCACCATGTAGAGCTCCTCACCCTCCAGTGAGCCATGGAGGAATGCGTTGCTCACGTCCATCTGATGCAGCTCCCACCCATGCTGGGCAACCAGGCTGAAGAGCGCTCGGCTAGTGGAGAACCGACAGACAAGGGCGAAAATCTGGTCGTAAGCAACTCCAGGGACCTGAGCAAACCCCTTTGCTGTGAGGCGGGCCTTGTACTTGTCCAAGGACCCGTCAGGCTGCCACTTGCGTCGAAGGATCCACTTGGCGCCAATGGGCTTTCGACCTGGAGGGAGATCAACGAGGTCGTACACGTGGTGCTGCCGGATAGTAGCAAGCTCCTCGGCGCAGGCGGCATCCCAATGTGCGGCCTCAGAAGAGGCTCGAGCCTCGCGTAGGGTAGCTGGGTCCTCCGGGCGTGCTGTGGACCGGATGGAGAGGGTGTGTGCATCACGAACCTTAGGTGGGATGCGGGCGAGTGCAGCCATGACAGCATGCCGATGCTTGTGATGAAGCATGGCATAGCCCAGTGCAGAGCCCGGGTGAAGGTCGGAGATGATGGCCGAGATGGTCAGGCCGAGAGCCTTCGTGCCAGGGTCCCCACTCACGAACGAAGGAGTGGAGGAGACACGTGGAACCACAAGAGGTCAAGGCGCCACAGGACGCGGTGCGACGGTCTGCACTGTCGGCCGAGGTCAGAGGCTGTCGCCTAGGCCACGTGTGTAGCGCGACCGGGCAAGAGATGTCACCGCGTCTGACGGGCCAACGGAGGCGGACGGGATGTCTGGCGCGGAGGAGCCAGCGGACGCGACTGGGGCTGCTGGTCCGGAGGGGCCAGCGGATGCGACCGGCACTGTTGGCCCGGAGGGGCCAGCAGACGCGACTGGGGCCGCTGGCCCGGAGGGGCCAGCGGACGCGACCGCCGCTGCTCGCCCGGAGGGGCCAGCGGACGCGACTGGGGCTGCTGGCCCGGAAGGGCCAGCGGACGCGATCGGCGCTGCTGGCCCGGAGGGGCCAGCGGACATGGTCGGCGCTGCTGGCCCGGAGGGGCCAGCGGATGTGACTGGGGCTGCTGGCCCGGAGGGGCCAGCGGACGTGACTGAGGCTGCTGGTCCGGAGGGGCTAGTGGACGCAACCGGCGCTCCTGGCCCGGAGGGGCCAGCGGACGTGACTGGGGCTGCAGGCCCGGAGGGGCTAGCGGACGTGACTGGAGCTGCTGGCCCGGAGGGGCCAGCGGACGTGACTGGGGCTGCTGGCCCGGAGGGGCCAGCGGACGTGACTGGGGCTGCTGGTCCAAAGGGGCCAGCGGACGCAACCGGCGCTACTGGCCCGGAGGGGCCAGTGGACATGACTGGGGCTGCTGGTCCGGAGGGGCCAGCGGACGCAACCGGCACTGCTGGCTCCGAGGGACGGAGTGCTGTATCACCCAGAAGCGACAGGAAGAAGGACGTACTCACCACTCCCCCACGCGACGGGAGGGACACGGATGAGCCGGAGCGGATGAGGTCGCGGTGAAATAGGTCCTCAAAGAAGAGGGCATCGCGGGACTCGACGATGCAGTGCCGGGACGGGTCCCAGAACCGCCAGGCCTTAGACTGACGAGACACACCGAGGAAGGTGCAGGGGCGGCCGCGCGGGGCGAGTTTGCCACCGTGCTGTGGGGCG